>ML420083.1:47327-69785 GCA_005239525.1 Nicotiana knightiana
GGGGGGGGGGGGGGAGAATTAATGGCTAAGTAAGTACCTTCACCCTATAGCCACGCTCCATCATTCGTTTAACTGTATCTGCTTTAATTTTCAAGTCTTTTTTTTCCTGCGTAAGAGAGAGAGATTCAACCCCAAAATTGATTTCAAGGCATCATAAAACTAAGAACTGCAAAATTTCAAACAATTGTCAATTATATGGTGCGCTTCTATGGTTAAAGGTGGATATCATTTATAGTTTCTTCTTTTCAAGTATAATAAACAACTATCAGAACGAATCACTTAGTCATTCGCAAAGAGTCCGTGCAACAGCAAAAAATGAAGGCATCTGATTCAATCAGAAACCTGATCAGATCTGGTATCTCATTTATAAGAAAAAGCACCATCCATAGTAGTCATAAGAATCTCCACTGATATCAAAATACCAAATTTTGTGCCGAGCTCCACGAAAGGCTTAGTTCTATTGTATTGTGATCATGCGCAAGGCACTGGATCTGATACGTCATGGGAGTGCTATAACGGAGAAAAACAAGCAATAGACTTACAATTTTTCCAACAAATCGGACTTCTTTACAATCTCCCTTCTTCAAAGTTAACTCAGACTGTAAAACATTACAAGAAAAAATCAAGTACTGAAGACAATTAACTAAAGCAGAGCCAAAAAATTGACTAATAATTGTACACTGCCCCTTTACATCTGAATTTTTTGCATGCCAATTATTTCTTTTCTAGGAAGGGCATGCCAATTTTATCTGATTCTTGCTTATTCTCTCGAACGCAACCAAAACACTACCACAGTATTGAAAAGGAAAAACAGGGGTCCACTATCATTCATGCATGCAACATTAGGAGGTTACTCTATAAAAGGTCACTGTTGCAACCCCCACCCCCAAAAGCAAGATTTTGCGTGACAGTTGGACATGGGTCATTTACATCCAGAGGATAAGAACTACTATTACCTGTGTTTTTTTCGAAGGAGAACTACTATTATCTGTTGTGATCATTTATTACAGTTTTAATCATGTATATCCAATTTTCAACATCATGGAAGCAGTTTTGCATCTGGGAGAATTATGTGACCTAAAAAATATCCAGATTATGCTAACACTTGGCAATTTCCAGTAGACAGCCCATACATAAAAAATAAATAAAAAAATTGATAACCGTGGTGTCCGGGCTAGCTTGCGTGCACCTAGACAAATTCCACGGGATTCCTGCTACCTCCCACCAGTAACAGCAACAGGTACCAGGTAACTCTATTCACCTTGAACATATGAGAAGAAATCACCTAGTGTTTATTGTCTCTGTTGGGAATTGAACCTGAGACCTCATGGTTCTAAAGTCACTTCATTGACCACTAGGCTACACCCTTGGGTGCGAACAACCCATAAATTTCCATCAGTAAGAACGCCAAGGACTTTCAAGGCAGATTCTATGTGATAGAGAGAGATTTTACCATTACATTTACAAAATCACCTTCTTCCTACATATATAAACATAAATCAAGTATGGAATATCATCATTAAAGATGCAGTAGCTGAACAAGCGGATCCAAGCTTCAATGCTTGAGCCAAAAAGAATGGAGGTAGCTTAGTAGGCGTTTGGACATAAATTCCAAGGCTTTTTTTCAAATTTGGAATTTCACTAAAATTTGATTTGAAGATAAAGTTGTGTTTGGTTATAATTTTTGCAACATATTTGGATGTACTTTTTCCAAAACCATGAAACATGATTTATACCCCAAAATTTGTAAAAAATATCAAAATCACCCCGACTTGATTATCCTACTTAAAACAAATTGTTTAACTGTACGAACAATCTCTAATAGAAGTTGTAGTGGCTCCTTCAGGTAAAAGTATAAATTATAAGGATATCAAAATATAGTCCAAGGCCACTCAATCATAAGGTGGATAGTTGTAGGTGTTACCTAGGTTTAATAATTGATTGGAGTCCTTTTATAAACTTCAAAATATAGGGTAAATTTGTAAAACTTAAAAATACCAACTTTCCAATTTTTCAATTCAAAAACTGCAGAACCAATTTTTCAAATTCGAAAAAGCATTTGCAAGTTGGATTTGAAAAAATGTAAAATTTTCATAACCAAACGTTTGTTTTGAAAAAAAAAAGAAAAACTTCTTATGTCCAAACGGGCTCTTAGTTAAGCTCGACTGCATCAAACTTTTCCAGAGTCAACCTTCAACTAGACTTGGCAAGCTCTAAAACTTAAACAGTTTTAACTCACGATCAATACCACGTTTATATGATATTGAAGCTAAAGTTTGGCTTCAGATACAAAATAAACACCAATTAACTGATGCTAGCAACACCTCTAATACACAGGCATTATTGAGGGAGAACATACCTTGCTTTTTTTAGCATTGTCCTTTAGTTGTTGTTGATACTTCTCTTTGTGGTAGTCCATAATTTTGCAGACTGGTGGTTTGGCATTTCGTGACACCTGCAAAATCACAAAAACCAATTTAACATACAGTATATCATATGGAACCACATATTATTTAAATGGTCCTGCCTAATTGGGAAAACCATATACTAACACCTATTAGACCCCTTCCCTTATTCCTTCCCTATTGATGTCGGATTGAAGCTCAACGTGGAAGTGAAGACGGGTACAGAGAATTGCAGAAGAATGGATTAGCAACTTCAACTCTTTCCAAAGATTAGGGTCCAGCCACATCATTTGACAAGAGAAGCTGTTAATTAGAGAGACATTTCACATCCGAAGTATCTTTACAAGCCTTCTTTTTTCCCATTTGTCCTCCCATTTGGTATAGGTTCTTTCTTTTTTTTTTTTTTTTTTTTTTTTTTTTTTTGATACTATCCTCCCATTTGGTATAGTAAAGAAGATTATGAAAAATATGATTAATTCCCTATCACGTCTTCCCATTTGCTTTCTTGTCTTGCCAGAATATATGGAGAGGCTTACAAACTTCAGTAAGGGAAGTAGGTGTAAGTCCTCCTTATCCTGACTTCTTAAGTTCACTAACCAAAAAATGTCATACTTGATATGCACACACCTCATCTTCACATATCTATATTACTTAAAATTGGTTGAAAAACTACTTTAAAGGGCTTGTGGCGAAAATAAGACATCCTTCTCAATATAATCTTCTCCTAGTAGCAAGAAAGACAAGAAAATGTTTATATACACTTCTTTCGACGAACAAAAGACCTTTGTTTTTCTATAAACTAGACGTCTTTTCACTCATTTTTCTCTTAGCAATCATCTTATCCAATCCATGACCAGATTTGAGAAAATTTCAACCACGGTCTATGTACACAGGCACTCTTCCTTGCAACAAAATCGAATTAATAAGAATTTTCACATCTTGGAGTTTTAGTGTCTGCTGCAGATGAGTTGACAACTAAACCAAAATAAAATTCATCAGATTGACAAAAGTCAGTTCTTTGTGACTTTTCTTGTTAGCCCCGCTTAATTGCATATTGAGCTGCTATGACGTGAAATGAAGAGAGCAGAATTGAGTAATATAAGACGTGAAACGAAGAGTACAGAATCAGTCCGGAAAAGGAAGAATGATACAAAGGGCAACTGTCCTATCAACAAGAAACGAGCAAGCTCAATATGACAGACTTGCTCAGTCATCACTGTACCAAGGTAACAAGGAAAGCAACAGATAAGCCCAAACGCCGCTTATGAACCAGAAAATATCTTCAGCGAGAAAGTTTATTTCCCTCATTGCGTTTTCATGTTATAATAAGCATTAATTTGACAGTTGTGTTAGTTTATCCTAGTATGTTTTCCTGTCAGTAGCATCGCTCTTGTAACTGTAAGTAAGCCTCATGATTGACACTTCTTACCTCCACCAAATCAAGATTGAGACTTCTTGCAAGTTCCCGCGCTTCACGTATTGACACTACACGATGACCTGCAAAAAAGCAAAGAATAAGACCTGAAATAATAGGAAATAAACAAAAAATGTATCATATAATAGCAATTAATCAGCACTAGATTCTGAGACATGCGTATAACAGTAAGAACAATGTCAGCTGCTTGACTTAAGCCCAGAGCACTAAAGCTACCTCTTTTCTTCTCATTTTACATACTAAGTGAGAAAACTCGAACCAAAAAACTAAAGCTCTCACTTATATTATTTTCTTAAACAGAGGTAAGGCAGAGTAATACATGAAAAGTGTACAACCAAAAGCCATGAACATATGTCTCGGGGTAACTAGGCCACGGTGCTGTCCAAACAGATGCAAAGCAAAATATGCTGAGTTATGTGCAGCTCAGAATCAACTATTTTGTGAATAGGTTAGAATTCATTTTTTCTTTAATAGTCTACTCTGATTTAATCCCATTTCAATCTCTTTAAGTTTTGGCTTTATAATTCAATTATAGATTATTAAGGTTACTGGTTTTATAATTTCGAGACTTCAGGCATAAAGAATCTCAAAATTGATAAATGGATTCCTTTTGCTTGGTCCAGAATTTCAAAACAACATTGCTTTAAATACTACTTCTAACGCTTGATATATATTAGAGCATCCGGCACTTCTTCAACACATTTTAACCTTTTTGTGTGATGCATAAGGAATTATTCCAATGTTCATTAAGCTTTCACCCTTCTTACATGTTACCCCAGTACCAACCTCTTGCTAATTCTTGGTTCTCTGCTAAAATACTTTGCGATGCTTTCAGCCATGACTATTAAGAAAAATAAAGCAACTAAATGGTTTTTTTTCTTTTTTGGTTATCCGTTCCCTTTAGCAATGTACTTTCTATACTTCTAGCCCCAATAAGCAACTCTAGTCATAACATGTGAAATTGAGAACCCTTTTTTTTTTTTGGATGAAGAGTGAAATTGAGAATCCTAACTATGGGTACCCGGGTAACATAATCACACCCCAAGGAACTTTGACCATTTAATTTGCATTTTGAGCTTTCCAGCAAAAGCTGCTCCTCGAGTTTACATCTCATATGCCAACCCTATTAAGATTTGGAAGTCAGAGTCCATAAAAATGTAACTTTCTTTCAACATTAAGCACAATATACTTTACTACCATACTATGATGATCTTAGCATCTTGCTTCGTCCTTCACTTTTTTGCCTCCTCGACTATTCCGCAAGGTATCTGCTACCTCCCACTAGCATAGAAATCCTGTAACTATGTCGACTAAGGCTTAAGCATATGGATTATCACAAAGTGTTTTTTGAAAAAAGTTTAACCTTCCTTCTTCATGAAACAACTGAAAAACAACGACGACAGAGTAAAAGGAAGAGCTGAACTAAATTATAAAATCACCTTCATCACCGACAAGCCTAACAAAATCTGCTTTGATTTCGTGATTCAATCTGGGCCCACTCGTATCCTTCTCTTCCTTCCTCGTTTTCACCTGCAAAATCAGCTATACTTATCACTACACGCATGATTATGAATGGACATAAAATAATTACGTGATCTTAATTGCTTAGCTTACCTGTACAGGTGCTGCGAAAAACCTGACACTTTGTGCAAATTCGAATGGACTTTTCTGGATAGTTAAGCTAGGGTTACTGAGAATCCGAACTGAAGTATGTGAAGAAGCATTGACAATGAACGAATTGGAACCTTGGCATTGAAAATAAGACCTTTTCAGGTGAATCGATAGGGTTTTGATTTTGGAGTTGTTCACTCTACACCAAAACGCCATTGTTGCTTTCACGTACACTGAGAAAGGTTCCACCGGAAGGTGGAAAAATATTGCTCCGAAAAGTGAATCGGGCTATGCCGGAGGGTCCGAAGATTCTGAACTGTTGTTGTAGACAGAGATAGTTGGGCTTTCTCAATTTGGGCTTCTAGTTGGGCCTTCTTTCCCTACTATGAATAGGGAAATTTAGTAAAAATTGCACGGAGAGTTCTATTTGATCGCCTCATATAACCTATACCCATATTTTTAAAATTATTTAACTTATACCTTAGTTTTTACAACTTCAGACACCTCCTTCTTCCTACTACCTACGCTCCTTTCTTCTTCCAGTGTTTAATCGTATGTTTAAGGAGTTTGGATTAATATGACACTTGACAATAAAACTTCAGCTTTTTAGTGCTAAAGTTTTTACAAATGAACTAAATAACTTCAACATCTTCTGCTGAAGTTTTTTGAAAAAGCTTTATGACAAAGCTAATGAATCCAGGACAAAAATTCAGCTTATTTAGTACTGAAGTTTTTACAAATAAACAAAATAACTTCAGCATCTTTTGCTGAAGTTTTTGAAAAAACTTTATGTGATGCCCAAGGGGTCATTTTATGAATTAAGACTCCGTTATAGGCTTATTTGCCATAAAAACTAATTTTGATTACCTCGATTTACGTGTACAGTCCGGGTGTGAAACCGGAAAGCTTTTATCTGAAAATATAAGAAATAATAATTTTTAGAATTAAAATTTGATTTTAGTTGACTTGAGTCCACATTTTTAGTAAACGGACCCGGATCTGTGTTCCGACGATCCCGGGAGGTCCGCGGTAAAATATGGGACTTCCCGAAAATGAATTCTGAGGTCCCAAGCATTAGAAATCAATTTTTGAAAGAAATTGTTTTGCTGAATTATTAATGAAATAAAGAAAATAATTAATGTTTGAAACCATTGGTATCGAGCTCGTATTTTGATTTCGGAGCCGGTACAGATTTGTTATAGTATTTGAATACTCAATGTGAAGTTTGGTGAGAATCGGAGTTTATTTGACGTGATTCGGATATCTGGTTGAGAAATAGTGAAATTAAAGTGTTCTTGAGAAAAATGATGAGTTTTGAGGTTTAATTCATAGTTTTACATGTTATTTTCATGATTTGATCGCACGAGCAAGTCCATACGATATTTTTAGACTTGCATGAATGTTTGGTTTAGAGCCGAGGGCTCGGGTGAGTTTCGAATAGGTTTGGGTTGTGTTGCGCTCGTTCTTTCTTATGCTTCGACGTCATTTCATCAAGCATGAATGATATCATATTGAACAAATGAGCTCCGATTTATGTTTTGAATGAAGTATTAGATCCGTATCATAATTATGGACCCGTAGCAAAAGAATCATCAAATTTGGACATCGTATGAGGATTTTATGGGCATTTTACTAAGGTTACCAGATTTTTCAGATTAATTACGAAATTGCCACTGACGGCGTATTTAAAAATCTGCACTATTTGCAAATATTAAAACCTACATATCTCAGTCATTATAAGGTCAAATTGAGTATCAAAAACCTAACTTGACCAGAATTTCACAAGGAATCCATTGGAGACATAAAAATCGAGTTTCAGGATCGTTTGTTATGAGAAATGAGCAGAATAGCTGCCAAAAAAATATATATAACTACGATTTGTTCATTCGGTCATATTTTGAGTTGGGAGCTCGAATTTGGGCGATTTTCACCATAGGGATTGGGGTAGGTGTTCTCTACTCATTTTTTTGGTTATATGTCAATTATCCAATGTTTTTCATCACTTTTAAATCAAAAACTAAGAATTTTCATGGTAAAAATTGAGGGTTTGGATATAATTAGGAAATTTTGTAAATATCGAATCTTTACCTCGAATTGAGGTCGGATTTCGAAACTAATTATATATTCGGGCTCGTGGGTGAATGGGTAAACGTAATTTGGTCCGAACCCCGAGTTTGGACCAAGCGGGCCCGAGGTCGGGCTTTAACTTTTTTGAGAAAACTTAGGATAAATTATAATTTTCAGTAAAGTTAGTTCCTTTAGCATTAACTAGCAGTCGTACCCGCGCGATGCGCGGTTAATATTAAAAAATGTTAATTAAATTAAATTGTGATTGAACTTGTTTGAACATATTAGATCGTATTGCGTTAAAATTTTCAATTGTCATCTTATAGTCATTGAATAACTTTTTTGTTTTATAATTTTCTTAAAACTCCAATCTGTTAACTTAAAGAGAGTAACTAATTATTAACAACACATAATACATAATTTTTTTTAAAATTTAAATTCAAAAAGAAAATTAGTTATTACCTAACCTAACTAACTTTGTTTCAAATTGTCAAGTGGTTTATTGTAAGGTTGTCACTTGACTTAATATGGAGGCTTTATTCTCTCCTTTTGATTTTATATATATATATATATATATATATATATATATATATAGGTGTTAGTGTACTCGCGCGATGTACAAATAATTTGAAAGAATATCAATCTTATCAAGTTATTATATAATATATTATTTTATTTTAATTAGTTTTTATTTTATTATTTATTGTAGTGTACATAAATCTAACAAAAATCGAAGGATACTGTCACGACCCAAATTTCCCCAACCTTAGGGATCGTGATGGCGCCTAACACCACACTTGCTAGGCAAGCCAATGTTAGAGTTCGATTAACTATTTCCTTTGAATTTCCATTTAAACATAATAAACAATTATAAAATAAAAATTAAGCTATTGGCTTTCAATGAATAATTCCAAACATAGACTAATAAGAAATTAAATCAAACGAGCCACGAACTAATTATATAAATAACTTAAAACTGCCCCAGGGTCAGGTGTCACAATTCACGAACTACTAAAGAATACTACAAATAACAGGCTGAAAGAAATAGTGTATAATTGTTTTTGAATCAAATAAAACAGTAATCTAAGTAATATAGAGAAGACTCTCGGGATCT
Source organism: Nicotiana knightiana (assembly GCA_005239525.1). Lineage (NCBI taxonomy): Eukaryota > Viridiplantae > Streptophyta > Magnoliopsida > Solanales > Solanaceae > Nicotiana > Nicotiana knightiana. The sequence goes on from ML420083.1 coordinate 55,960, forward strand.
GCGAACGCCGGCAAATATACCTCGTGTCTCCGGAAAAGAAATAGGGAACCGCTCTAAATATCTTTATTGTTAGTCGGTACTTGGATCTGCACAAAAGAGTGCAAAGTGTAGTATCAGTACAACCGACCCCATGCATTGAGTAAGTGCCTAGCCTAACCTCGACGAAGTAGTGACGAGGCTATAGCGGGGCATTAACAACATATAACATGTGACAATAATATGTACAATAGATCAATAAAATAATTCTACCCGATCGAGAAAAAATATAACTAAGACAATAAATATAAAGCAAGAAGAAAATCTAATCAATTAATTAGGTACTGCAACACAAACGAAATAACTCAGCCGTCTTTTCTAGACCTCAGTTATAACCAACTTTCAAATAATTTTTAAGTTTCCAAACTTTAACTTTAAATAAAAATAGTGCCAAAAATATGAGGAATAGTAAAATAAACATTTAAGCTTTTCAAATCATTATTTTCTTTGAAATTCAGTAAAAATATAAATGGCCTCCCTTATCGCTCCTTGTTGCGGCGTGCAACCCGCTCCCACCTGTCCACTCTTATTGCTCCTCCCTAAATATATCACCCTTATTACTCCTATTGCGGCGTGCAACCCGATCCCACCTGTCTACCTTTATCACTCCTTGTTGCGGCGTGCAACCCGCTCCCACCAGACATATCATATCAATTTATCCATAAATTTCACAATTTAGGCCCAGCCTTTCACAATACTTTTATTTCCACAATTTCAAACCGAAAACCGTAGAGCTCGTAAGCTTTAAACAATATCATTTCACAATAAAACCAACGAGAAATATATGTAAATACCGTACGCTGTAAACCCAGCTCAGCCTTTATGTACCATGATAGAATCAAGAGAACAACCAACACTTTTAACACACTTGCAACAATAATTGGCAATAATCAATTGAAATCAAATAGCCACGTAAACCTCAACAATCATAAATCAGTTAAATTGCATTTCTCATAACTTTCTCAATATTATCAAAAATGAAACCAATAGGAACATAATTATATGTATACCTTGTAAAAATAATGCCAAACTGCACAACCATTTTGTACTACAAGGGAACCAGCTAAAACAACCAATATTCTTTCCAAAATAACCACAACAATATTTAACAACAAAATAACAAGGCTAAGTAGTTATAGAAACAATAATGCACATAGAACAAATTAAGGCAAGAATCTCACATAGCAATTTGGTGGTGCATAGATACTCGTCACCTCACCTATACACCACACACATGCATTTCACATAGAAAACAAGTGGGGATTCCTATTCCCTCAAGTCAAAGTTAGACCAAACACTTACCTCAATTTCGCAGGCCACTCACTGCTCAATTACAACTTTTCCTTTAGAATTTCACCTTCGCTCCGCTCCACTCAATCTCAGTTAGAACCCAAATTCCACTTATGTTTTGCATCATAATTGATCCAAAATAATGATGCTCGATCCAAGATTTTGAAAAGCATATAGGGACATCAACGAGAATGATGAAACTAGGACCAGAAACGCAACCGGCTATCCCGAAGGGAAACCTGTCGGTGACCTCTAGTTAATTGAGTGATTTCTATATGCGTGAAAAAGGAATAGAAACTTAAAATCACTTTCTTTGCATTATGTAGTATTAGATATTTGGTAGGCTAGAGTATATTCATAGTGGAAGTATTTTTGCTTAAAGAAAATTAAATATAGCAAGTTGGTGGTGGAATAAAGCTTCATGGAAAGTAACTCTACTTTTATATTATATATTGTCACTTTGGAACAGTTTACTAGCTTCATCATGGCTGATCAGTGTGGTTATTAATTGATGAATTTAGTAAATAAAGAAAAGATATGGGAATTCAGGATTATTGAGGATACATACTTTTTTTTTTGTGTGTAAAGGGTAAAAGAAATTCAGAGGGAATAAATATGGCTGATATTTGTGCAAAAAAATTGATAAATTGAATGAAGAAGATTGGAATTGAGAATATGGAGAACAAGGTCTTGGAAAGGGGGAGAAGAAGTCGAGATAATTAAGGGAAGAACAAGAATTTATAGAGGAGACGGAGATGGACGAAACACATGTAACATTTGGAGTTGGCAATTGGAGCTGAAGACCAATTGGTTGGGAAAAAAGTGAGCTAGAACCTCCGCTAGATTCATTTGATATTGTACAATAGGTGTTGATGTTCGAGCTTTAGACTGAGTTATGCTTCTGTCTCTTCCCCCAACCATAGCTGTCATTGGGGCTTTATCTCTTGTCCGTTTGTAGACGTTTTACGTGTTGTCGAGATTTGCGAGAGGACAAGAATAGACGAGTTCAATCATTAGTGATAGGATAAATTCGCACGATGGAGTATAATAGAAGTGAAATTGTTCCTAACTTCATAGCCTTTGAGAGATAAGTGCAGACGTCTCCGTACCGATATTTTAGACTCTACTAAGTTTGTTCGTGAATTGTGAGGCCTACGCAACCTAGTGCTCTGATACCAACTTTTCACGATCCAAATTCCCCCAACCTTAGGGATCGCGATAGCGCCTAACACCACACTTGCTAGGCAAGCCAATGTTAGAGTTTGATTAACTATTTCCTTTGAATTTCCATTTAAACATAATAAACAATTATAAAATAAAAATTAAGCTACTGACTTTCAATGAATAATTCCAAACATAGATTAATACGAAATTAAATAATACGATCCATGAACTAATTATATAAATAACTTAAAACTACTCCAGGGTCTGGTGTCACAATTCACGAACTACTAAAGAATACTACAAATAATGGGCTGAAAGAAATAGTGTATAACTACTTTTGAATCAAATAAAACAGTAATCTAACTAATATAGAGAAGACTCTCGAGATATGCGAACGTCGACAGATATACCTCGTGTCTCCGGAAAAGAACTAGGGAACCGCTCTAAATATCTTTACTGTCGGCCGGTGCCTGGATCTGCACAAAAGAGTTAAAAGTGTAGTATCAGTTGTTGATACCCAAATTTTCCTCAAACTATTTTAAAATTTGCATATGTGCCTTCAAAATTACTTTTTATAATACTGGTATTTTCCCATAATTTTCCATATTTTATTAATTTCTTTTCTAATTTATTCATTATTTTAAATTCAATAATTATTCATAAATTATATTATAAATAATTTCAAAATATTTCCTAGCTAAATATATCATTTTAATCCTATTAGGATTCAATTTCACAAATTAGCCAATTTGGCATTATTTAGCTAGAATTACAACAATTTTTGCAGTTATAGCCTAAATGTACATTTTATACCATTTTTATTCAATAATTAGTAATTTTATATTTTAATATTATTTAATTACTTTAATTTCACTTATTTAGCATTAATTTCATTTTATATAATTATTAGCTATTTTTATTAATTATTTATCTATTTTTAACGGGTATTTAACTAATAGCCACCTTTAATTTCAATTCTAGCCTAATCTACCTGGACCCTTACCCCATTCAACTAGCCCAATAGTCCAGCCCAATATTCAAATCTCACTCGGCCCAATCCCTCATTCGATCTGAGCCGTTGATTAATTCAAATCAACGGCCCAAATTAATCCTTTCCATATTAATTCCTAAAGACTACCCCCCTCCCCCCCGTTTCATTTTCCGTCTNATCCCATCTCCGGTATCATGCCATCTTTCCGGCCATCTATGGCCGTTCGAGTAAGATCTATCACCCTCCGGTTAAAAGCTGGTAAGATTTTGGGTTTTCTTCTTCTTCTCTGGATTTTCTCTGGAAACCTTAACCTTAAAGCCCTCCGATATTTCTAGATCTGTAACATATCTATAGATATTTCGATGTTTTCACATGTTTTTCTCAAAAATGTCATTGTTTTAAGAATGATTTCTTCACTTTCAAAATTATGGTTTCTTAACCCCTTTCAAAAATGGTTCTTCTTCTTATTTTTAGTGATTTCTACTGTGTTTGAACGATTCGCTTATGATTTTTCTTGTTATTTGAGTTATTATGCTAAAAGCCCTAATTATCTAGGATGTCTCTGATTATATGTTCATGCGTGTCTGTATGAAACGATCTGTGCTCTTTGCGATTCTTGCTTTAATTTGTTGTTAGGGTTTCCGAATTTTTACTGTTCCTCTAACTTCTTGCTTAGGGTTTCTCTGATTTTTGTTCAACATGTGCTATTTATCGTTTAATAGGTCTGGTTATTCATTTTTATTGATTGTTTTAATAATACTCTCTATTGGTTCTGTGTATTTTCCCTAGAACTGTGATATTTTCCTTAAAAATGTGATTTTGTGTATTTTCCTTTGAACTATTTATTGATTTTTGAATTATTTCCTTATTTGTGTGATACTTTCCTTAATTAGGACTGGTTCCCTGTGATTTTAGTCCCATCTGCGATTCCTGTGATTGATTTGTTAAAATTAAAGGGTATCCAACCTTATTTATGTGTTTCAACTTGCTGTCAAATAATCAGTATATATTATCCTTTTGTAAAATTATGTATTTAGCCTTTGTCACATTCTACATGCCTTACTACTCTTATTTAGCTCGTGATTGATTCTTTCCTTATGTGACACCAAGTATGACCGTTTGAACTAGGACTCCTAATTAAAGGGAGTCCATGTCTTTGATTGATTCTAATTGAATATTGATTGATTAATCAGTACTTATTACCTTATTTTCTACTCGTTTTGAAAAGCTATAAATACTCTAGTCTTTCACCAACACAAACACACGAATAATACACTATTTTGAACACTCTCACACACATATACATTCTCTTTTGTTATTTTTGCTGGTTACTTGCTATTGTCAATCGGCTGCAAGCCAAGACTGAGAAATTATACACTCTACTGCTCTGCACTCTAGTGTTCTTCACTCTAATGCTCCTCACTCTGCACTTATTCTCTCATTTAACTGGTATGTTTTTCAGTTTAACTTAAAGCATCAAAAACAACATGCCTCTTTTAATATTGCAATTCCTTTTGTTTCTATTATGCTCCTACTTGCGGTTCTCCTGTCTACCTTGCAATTAGCATGCCAATTTGTTATTTTACCAATGTGATTATCCTTTTCCCTTTAGTTTCAACATGTTTTAATGCCTTCTTATATGTTTCACTAGGACTCTGCCTTACCCTTGATCCCCAGCACACTATAATCATGTATTTGTGTCACTTAGTTACATTTAATTCTGAACATATGTTGTAACCCTTTCCCCTGGACCTGTGTGTAACTCTGTTTGTTATGTACTTCCTTTTTGGCATCCCTCAATCTGATTCCGTTAAGTTTCTAGCCTGAACATCTTTATGAAAATTGTTCTGTGGTTGTTAAAGTTCTGTGATACTTTAGTATTTCTCTGGTATTGACTTGTGTGCAAATCTGTTTCATGAGCAGCCTACTTGTCCCCAATCCCTTACTCCCTGTTTGTGACTGCTCCCCTGTACTATGCATGCTGATGTGGTTCTGAGTTGTTGATTGTCCTAATCCCTTTCTTTCAAACTGTTTTCCAACTCAACTCTTTCAAAACTATGTCAAGCACTCTCACTATATTCCCAGACCTTTAAGTTCTGCCCCCTTAGTGTGAGCATTGCTTTGGGACCCTTGAGCTCCCTCTGAACTTTGACACACAAAGAATGGTCATTCCACACTGCACTTACTCAATTTGGTTATGAAAATCTGGGTATGAGCACTGCCCGGGATCCCTTGAGATCCTTAGGGAACTCTGACACACTTGGATTTGAATGAAAGGCTGTGAACTAATGGCAATGAGGATTCAGGAGATTCTGGGCCTATCAGTAGGCTCCCTATAGCATAACTTGTTCTTTTTCTTATTTCAATTATGTAATTTATGCAAATGGTCTGTCATAACTACTTGTAAACAACTCTGGGGATGGATAGTGGAATGGGAAGGGGTGACTATGCATGCTTTAACTATTAAAAGGGTATAAAGCATGTTATTAGGTTTATATTCCTGCCTGCGTAATAGAAACTATGCTTAGGACTCATTTAATGCATTAGAGATCATGTTCCCTAGGACTTACACTTATTGTTTTCAGCATGTCCATCTCACTATCATATCACTTAGAAAATCTTGCGTTAAAATGTGTTAATAACCAGTACTTTACAATCATGCTCTACGCTGCCATGTACACTTAGAAATCTTGTCCCTAGGATAACACTAACAAACTGTACTCTTGCATATTTTGAAATCGTGCATAATGTTGTGAGTCTTTAGAAATCCTGCTTAGAACTCTGCATATGCATCATTCTGCATCCCTACATGTGCATTAGATACCATGTATTAGGATTTCATTCATACTCGCTTAACAACACCCAGTCTAACTACTGTTGCATGTTATTTTACACCTAGGCAAGCCTTAAGAAACCAGTTAAAGAAATAAAACCAGAACTGTCCTTTTTGATTAGTGTTCAACTGTCAGCATGTTTAAAACCAATAGGCAAGCCTGATTAAGACTTCCTCTCTGAGTTATGCAATAAATCTGTCTTTGTGTTATCACTTAGATACCATGCTTAGGATCTGAACCTGAATCTGGACCTTAACTGTATTTGAGTCATGCTGCTTATTTGCCTTATATGTGGAGGTACTCTAGCCTTTTCCTGCTTGTATGTTTATCACCCTTAATTGCAGTCCTATATGTTTCATGTTTGTCGCTTAGTGTTTTGCCTTAAACATGAGGGTCTGTCTAGAATCTCCCTTTAGGATAGGAGTCCTAATTTCCTCCGGGACTAATAGGAAGGGATGGGTAACAACATGCAACAGAGGTCGATACCTACACTCACTCTAATTACCTTTACGGGGTGGAAAAGGGTAGATATGGATGTGATGAGCGGTACATTAATACCACGTGTAGCCCCTCATTGAGGAGTGATTACCGGGTATTGTACTGATGTGATCCCTATGACAAACAACCTAGGATTCCCCCTATCCTTTATATGCTTACATCGTAATCCTTTCAAAATCTAACCTTCTTTACTATTTTCAAACATCTGCATGCTTAAGACTTAAATCCTCTCTTATTTGAGCCTTTATTTGTTTGTTTGCTAAATCGTACAAATTCATAAAAGATGTTTGGCTGGGAACCACACTTGTGGATCCTGAGGGGTGCCTAACACCTTCCCTTAGGATAATTTCAAGCCCTTACCCTATCTATGGTTAACAACGTAGTTGTAAATGAACCCATTTGGTGTCCTAACGCACCTTTAAAAAATCGTTCGATGGCGAATCTAAAAAATAAACCCCTTTTCCCAAAAGGAAAGAGTTGTCTCAACCGAATGTCATAAACCCGATCTCCGCGAGGAAAGAGGGGGCGCGATATTATGGCGACTCTGCTGGGGATTTTAGGCTTTTACCATTTTCAAATTACTTTTTGAATTTGTACCTCTTCCCATTTTCCTTATGTGCAATTACTTGTCTATTTCTTTAAGCATTTATTTTTTTCTTCAAAAGAAACTGACATGTTTTTTCTGTTTCCTTCCTTTGTAACCGCTTTTAAATTATAAATTGCTATATTTACTACTTTCCTAACATGCAAACATATGACAACATATTTTTAATGCCTATTCATTATTGCATAATCATGCTCAACATTCATACTCCACTCGTTCCAAACAAAATACTATAGCAACGCTTGATGAGTGGTTGCATTTTTCCTATATTATTATCCCCTAAATTCGGAAAGGATTATTTGCGGTAAAACTAGTCGATCAGCGGTGCAGTCGACGGTTTCGTGCCTTTCCCCCTTGAGTTGTCCGCTCGAGGGTACCAGTATAAAACCCCGTAGAAACCTTACTCCGTTATGTTGTTTCACGCATTATGGTCAAACCTAGCCAGGCTAAAGTGTGATCCGCATGATAGCTTTTAAGATTGCCTTATCCAAAAGTCCACTGGGTTTCCCTAAACCCAAATGAACATCATCACGTTCTGTGCATTTATTTGTAGAACTAAATGCTTTATGCTAATTGTTGATGTTAAATAGTCGAGTCTGGTAGGGGTAAGGGCCTGACCTTGTCCGCCTTGCAAAAAATGAGGCACGAAGTCCCCAGATTCGGCATGGTCTCCAATATCCATCCAAGATTTCTAAGTTGGTGGGAAGATTTACATTCTAGTGACAAAACTCTCGTCCGAAAATACTTGGGCAATCTACCATCTCTCCTAGAAATCCAGCCTAACAACATGATAATAGAGGATGCTACCCTGTTCTAGGATTGTGAAAGGTCCGTGTTCCACTTTGGGGACATTGAAATGATATCTTTGTTGGACGAAATAGGAGGATTGGCTGACCTAGTATGGGAAACCCCAGGGTTGCTAATGCTTGAGAGCCGCACATGCAAAGGTTTCCTCAAAATGATGGGTCTGAAGAAGAATGCCGAACTGGTACGAAAGGTACGGTCACAGCAAATCATACCGTACCTACCACGACGAGTTTGCCGTCACATCCTTGGGACACATCCATCGTAGAGTATTCGCTTCATGTTTTGCTTCTTGGGTCTGATTGTGTTTCCAATAAAGAAGGAGAGAACCCACACTAGACTGGCCATAGTAACCAAGACACTAATGGAAGGAATTGGTGGGCAAAACTTCAGCATTGTGCCCATGATCATTGCAGACATATATCGAGCCTTGGAAAAATGTCAACGAGGGGCAAGACACTTCGAAGGCTGCAATCTACTACTTCAGCTTTGGCTCATGGAACATCTCCAAAAGGGCGAATACCGACAAGAAATTCATCGAAGAGTTTGGGATGACCACATCGCTTTCCACCATCCAAAGCGAATGAATTACATCCCCGACATGTTTGCTCAGCCTGAGAACGCCAAAGGATGAGTCGAGCTCTTTGATAATCTGACTGAAGAACATGTTCAGTGGATGTTCGAGTGGTTTCCGACAGAGGAGTTCATCGCCCGTTCCAGAGATGCACCATTGCTAATATTAATTGGTCTAAGAGGAACATACCCTTACGTCCCTCTTCGAGTTATGAGGCAAGTGGATAGGAAGCAAGTCATACCCAGGGTCGACAAGATGAGCCATCTTCGAGCTGACTTCCAAATGATGATAGTCCTCACAAGTGTCAAGCCCAACACATGTGGCACTGCAAGATTGTAATGGAGAAGGACACCATTGAGCCAGACAGATATCGTGCCGGTTGTACCCCTTTCTATCCTGGTTGGTTGGCAGAAAATTGGGGTGGTCTGAGCGAGCCAGGATTCGTTCAGGGCCACAGGGTTATAGATGATAAGGCCGAGACACAAGTCAAAAACAACCAGTTGCGCAAGAGGATCTGTGAGTGTGGGGATGAGAACTGCGAAATACATGAGTCTAACAAGAAACTGATCGAGGAATGGAAGGTTATGGCTATCAACACCAACAAAAGGTTAGGGTATTTGGAGCATAGTGGAGCTGGAGGAAAAATTTCTCAAAAGGATTGAAGACTGTCAAAAGGCTGAAGGGACCGACAGAGGACATCTAGCCAAAGCATACCTGTTGCTGGGACTTCGTGAGTTGGGGAAACTGTACGAGGGAAGCAAGAATGCCGAGTATGGGGAAGGTCCTTTTGGGACCAAGTATATAGGAATGTATTTCTTTTACTTTATCAATGTAATAAGGCCAATGGCCATTAGTGACCTTTACTTCGTGTTTATTTAGTGTCGTTTTGGGATTCGTCTATTTTCTTATCAATAAAATGAGGCATTTAGCATCTTAAGTTCTCAAATCAATTTGTCACTAGGCCTACCTCAGGCACAAAAAGAGGTCCCCATATTAGGACGCACTTTACATTCCCGCACTATGTGTTTAAATACCGCAATACTTTTCATAATCCTCACTCACTTGGATACCTTTTATTTTTGCTTCCCTCTTTCTTTATTTATTTATTCCCCTCCCCAAAGGTTAGTTTGTGCACTCCGGCATCATCATTCTATCTTACAAGATCCAGGGGCCCTCCACCCTCTCCTCCTCTTAGTCCTCTCAAAGGAAGAACAAAGGCAAAAAGAAAATGGAAGATTCAGGCAACAACAAAAATGAGAATGTGGTTGAATGGGTAGAGGCCACTGATGGCCAGGGTATTCGGATTCAGAATGAAACTGTGTCGCAGCTGGAACGGAAGTTGTCAAAGTTTCAAGAAGAGCTTGATCAAGTTCGGAATCTGGAAAACCTGTCATTCTCCCTCAATGTCCCAGACGTCAACATCCAGAATCCTACACCTCCTCAAAACATCACAAAGCAGTAAATCATCCCGCAGCTCATCATCACACCGCCCCACCAAAGAACCAAACTCTTCCAGCACAATGCAATGCCTGCCATACTCCAAATAACACTCCACTGCTCATCCCAGAACCTCAGAACTCCACAAAATGATCATTTCCCCACTCATGCGCCAGGCCACCATAACAATCCCATCTACGTGGAGACCATGCCACACTCTACTCCCGTATCACATACACACATGAGTCTGACGAAAAGGACCTGCTTATCAAGAACTTGACTGAGGAACTTAGGAAGCTGACCAACCAGGTTCAAGACGTCGAGGGAATCAAGGGAGTCGAAGGGTTGAACTATGAAGACCTCTGTATACAGCCCGGTGACGAACTACCCGAGGGATACAAACCTCCTAAGTTTGAATTGTTTGATGGTACAGGTGATCCAAGGGTCCATCTGAGAACTTATTGTGACAAACTGGTTGGAGTAGGGAAGGATGAAAGGATCTGCATGAAGCTGTTCATGAGGAGCTTGAAAGGTGATGCGTTATCTTGGTACATCAGCCAAGATCCCAGGAAATGGTCGAACTGGGTGAGCATGGCATCTGACTTTATGGACAGATTCAGGTTCAACACAGAGAACGCACCAGGCGTGTTCTATATTCAGAATTTGAAGAAGAAGACCACGGAGACATTCGCGAGTACGCTACTCGTTGGAGGTCCGAAGCTGCCAAGGTCAGGCCCACATTAGAAGAGGAACAAATGAACAAGTTCTTTGTCCGGGCTCAGGACCCGCAGTACTATGAATGGTTGATGATGATTGAGAACCACAAGTTCTCCGACATTATCAAATTAGGTGAACGGATTGAAGAAGGTATCAAGAGCGGTATGGTCACAAATCTTGAAGCCTTGCAAGCTACAAACAAGGCTTTGCAGTCTGGTGGTGTGTCTAAGAAAAGAGACACGGGAGCCATGGTGGTTGCACAAAAAACCAAATCCCCACTCAAATACCAAACTTACCCAACACCTCCACTCACATATCAACCAACCCCAAATTACCAAGCACACTCGCCCTCATACCAAGCTCCACCACCCATCTATCAATCACATCCACCACCAACTTATCAATCACCTCCACCACCGACATATCAACCTGCTTCACCCAGATACTCACAACCCGCTCATGTCTACCACACTTACAATTCACAACCATCTCATTACCAATCACCCCTACCCGTCAAAACTTTCCTAGACCTCGTCCTAATTTTGATCGCAGACCTCCAAAATAGTATACCGCCATCGCTGAACCCATCGACCAGCTGTATGAGAAGCTCAAAGCTGCTGGTTATGTCACCCCCATCCCTGCTGCAACCCCTGAGAATCCTTCTCAATGGGTCAACCCAAACAAGTCCTGTGCATACCACTCCGGCATAAAGGGGCACACCATCGATGAATTCCGCTCTTTGAAGGACAAGATACAATCCCTGATTGACAACAAGGTCATCGTGGCAAAGGAATCTACTCCAAATGTCCGCAACAATCCTCTTCCGGACCATAAGGGTGGAGGCATCCATTTGATTGAAATAGAAGATGATTGGGACCCCGAGGGATCAATCGGGTTGATCGCAGAAGGCGATGATCCAAAGAAACCTGCAGTCACTCTCAACCCGATCATAGTCCAGATTCAACTGTCTGAGGATGCTGAGGTAAATATGTCCATGCCTCTTGAGTTTGAAGCAGCGTCACCTGCAAAGACACCAGTATCGATTGAAGTTGAGTTCGTGTCTCCAGCAAATGCACCCGCACCATTCGAGGTTGCAGTCTTTCCACCCAAGACACATGTTCCATTCGAAGTGAGGGTAGCTGCGCCAATCACGGTGGCGATATCGACCACGCCACCTTTCTATACAAATGTTGTACCAGGGGACTATACAGCCGAGGCGAGAAGGAAAGGCAAAGTCAAGACTGAAGAAGCTGTTGCAGTGCAGGGTATGAAAAAAACTGGTAGAGTATATACCCCTGAACATCTGGCTAAATCCAGCAGGCAGGCTTCCAATCGGCCTCCCATTATCGAGACAGGACCGGACGACCTTTGGAGGAAAGTACAGGCCAAGGAGTATTCGGTCATCGACCAGCTTAACAAAATTCCAGCGCAAATATCCATCCTCTCTTTGCTGCAGAATTCCGAGACACACAAGAATGCTTTATTGAAGGTGTTGAACGAAGCCTATGTGCCATGCGAAGATTATTTCATCACCAGAATCATGATCGATGGGGGATCCAGTCTTAACATATGTCCGCTGATAACGCTCAAGAAATTAGGTAAAGGGCTGCATGAGATAAAGGATGGAGCGATCAACATGAAAGCCTTCGATGGATCTCAGAGGTCCACCATTGGTGAGATCAGCCTATGCCTGCAAATGGGGCCAACCTGGTTCGAGGTGGACTTCCAAGTGATAGATGTGCCAGCGTCCTACAATCTGTTATTGGGACGACCCTGGATCCATGCTGCTGGGGCCGTAGCATCAAGGCTACATCAGGCAGTGAAGTTCGAGTGGAATCACCAAGAGGTGTTTATTCATGGTGACAGTAGAAACCCTATTTATGGTCGCCAGACTATCCCAGTGATTGAAGGAAGAAGGAAGCCAGGCGTAGAAACTTACCACCACATTAAACGGGTCAACACTATCGACAAAGACAAATGGTGGGATAGAAAGATCGTAAGTATGATGAATTGGCAAGGGTACGAGCCAGGTAAAAGGCTCAGCAAGAACCTTCAGGGGATCTCCAAACCTATCAAACTCAAGAAGCACGACACCACCTTCAGTTTGGGATACGAATACACTAGGGAAGAATTCAAAAACTAGTCGCCACCATGGCGCGATCCTTATTACCCTTTGGAGCAACCAATACCGCATCTGGAGCAGACCTTCCAACAGGCCGGAGTTATTTATGGATCAGACGAAGAAGAAGCACTTGCAGCAATGAGGAACTTATTTCTGGAGTATAGTAATATGGACTGTTGTGTTGTTCTCGAGGAGGAGGGGGAGGAAGGCCCTTCCATACATGCAGTGAGCAGAGGGACAAACCTCAAGAACTGGACTGTCAGGACGACCAAAGCCCGACGAGCCTCGGGGTAGCAAGGCTAAAACAAGCATTACTTACTATTTTATTTACTAAAATGATTTTCCCTTTTCGTATTTTTTTAGTTCCTGCAATAAGATCCTCAATGTTCGAAACAATTATCCAATTTATCAAAAGCATTCTCTAATTTTTCTTATGAATCAGATATTTATTTCTATTGTTTGCTCTCATTACTTTACCTATACAGCATTACTATTACCTGTCTTTATGAACCGATGACTGTGACATGCAACGAGACAACGCAACAAACAGACGTGGATTCAGAAGAAGATGACATACCTGACGAGATTGTCAAAGAAGTTGAGAATTTTGAGAACAGACCTAAGTCCAACCTAGACGAGACTGAAATCATCAACCTCGGAGATTCAGAAAACATCAAGAAGATACTAAGAAAGATGATAGAAAGGCACAAGCAGTGGCACGAGAAGTTATCATTTGCCTTATTGGGATATCGCAC
>MDKJ01190354.1:0-12110 GCA_005239525.1 Nicotiana knightiana
GGATATACTTGGTATTTGGGCGAGGACTTGGCTTGTTGTGCAACCATCACGGCTCCCACATCCATCTTTCTGGACACACCACCAGACTGTAGAGCTTTATTAGTAGCCTGTAAAGCATCAAAGTTGGTAACCATACCGCTTTTGATGCCTTCTTTGATTCGCTCTCCCAACTTGATGATGTTAGAGAACTTGTGACCTTCGACCATCATCAGTCGTTCGTAATATTGAGGATCTTGAGCTTGTACAAATAACTTATTCATTTGTTCCTCTTCTAAAGTTGGCCTAACCTTGGCAGCTTCTGACCTCCAACGAGTAGCATACTCGCGAAAGGTTTCCGTTGGCTTCTTCTTCAAATTCTGGATGTAGAATATATCCGGAGCATTCTCCATGTTGAACCTGAACCGATCTATGAAGTTGCCATGCTTACCCAGTTAATGCATTTCTTTGGATCCTGGCCGATGTACTAGGACAGTGCATCTCCTTTCACACTTCTCATGAAGAGTTTCATGCGGATTCTTTCATCTTTTCCCACGCCAACCAATTTGTCGCAGTAAATTCTCAAGTGGACACTTGGATCACCAGTACCATCGAACATCTCAAACTTAGGAGGTTTTTACCCCTCGGGCAGTTCGACATCAGGCTGTATGCAAAGATCTTCATAGTTCAGCCCCTCAATCCCTCTAACTCCTTCGACGCCCTGAACTTGGTTGGTCAACTTCTTGAGTTCCTCGGCCAAATTCCTGATGAGCCTATCCTTCTCGTCAGACTCAGGGGGTATATGGTGTGGAATGAGCCATGGTTTCCACATAAATGGGATTATTATAAGCCTGGAAGTGGTCTTTTGTCTGTTCCTAGAGAGGTGGAGTGTTATGGTGACAGGCATTGCATTATGCCGGCAGGACTGGGTCTTTGGGGTGATTCGGTTGTTTAGGGGTATTTTGTGGTAAAGTTGGGTTTGGAGCATTTGGGAAGTGGGCATCCGGAACATTGAGGGAAACTGATAGGTGAGACAAATTCTTGACTTGGTGAAGTTCCTCTTGGAACTTCAGCAGCTTCTTCTCCAGTGGAGACATACCCTCTTGCAGAACCTGAATACCCCGACCATCAACGATCTCAACCTGTTCATCCTTGTGGTCCTTCCTGACGCTGCTTGCCTCTTCCATTTTAGTTTTACCCTTGCTTTTCCCTTTGGGAGGACTAGAAGGAGGAGTAGGAGGAGGGCCATTTGATCTTGTGCGGTAGGCAGATGATGCCAGAATGTACGAACCAACCTTTGGGGAAGGGAATAATAAATAAAAAAAACAACAAAAAACGAAAAAGTAATGAAGTTAGTGAGGATCACAAAAGAAATATTGCAGTATTTAAACACATAAGGCGGAAATGTAAAGCGTGTCCTAAGTTTGGGACCTCTTTGTGCCCGAGGTAGGACTAGTGACATGTTGATTTGGAGAATATAAGATTCTAAATGCCTCATTTTATTGATAATAAAATAGACAAATCCAACACGACTCTAAAAATGTAAAAAATATAAAATGTCACAAATGGCCAGGGGCCTTATTACATCAGAATGCAAAGTAAAGACAATCCTAACTACTTTGTCCCAGAAGGACCTTCCCCAGACTCGGCATCTCTGCTTGCTTTGATCAGCGTCCCCATCTAGCAGAGTCCCAGCAGCAAGTAGGTCCTATCTAGAGTTCCTCCTTCGGCTCCCTCGGCCTTCTGACAGGTCTCGATTCTCCTAGTGAACTTCTCCTCTAAGTCGACTATGCCTCGCTCCAAGTGTGCTAGCCTCTGGGTGGAGGTGATGGCCATGTATTTCCATTCCTCTATCAAATTCTTGTTGGCCCCGTGTATTTTATGATGATCTTCTTCAGAATCACGGAGCCTCTTGCACAACTGGTTGAGTCTAGTCGTTACTTAGGCCTTCTCATCTATGACCCTGTGGCCTTGAGCAAAACCTGGCTTGATACTTCCACCCCAGTTATCTTCCAACCATCCCAGATAATAAGGAGAGTAACCAGCATGATACATGTCGGGTTCAATAGTATCCTTTTCTAACCGGACCTTCCAGTGCCACAAATGCTGAGCTTGGCACTTCTGAGGGGTGCCGTCGTTTTAGAACTCTGCCCTGAGATGACTCATCTTTTCGACCCTTGGTACCACTTGCTTCCTTCCTGACTGCCTCATGAATGGGATAGTGACGTAAGGATACGTCCCTCTTAGACCAATCAATAACAGAAATAGGGTGTCTCGAGTTCAGATGAAGAACTCGTCGGTTGGGAACCACTCAAACATCCATTGAATCTTTCCTCGGTCAAGTTCCCTAGAAACTCGGCCCATCCATTTACGTTTTCTGGCTGAGAAAACATGTCGGGGATGTAGTTCATACGCATTGGATGATGGAAAGCAACATTATCATCCCAAACTCTCCTATGGATGTCCTGACGGTAGTCGCCCTTTTGCAAATGCTCAGTGAGCCACAGCTGGAGTAACAGATTGCAACGCTCGAAATGTTTTGCCCCTCGTTGACACTTTTCCAAGGCTCGGTACATATCAACAATGATCATTGGCACGATAATGAAGTCCTGCTTTTCAACCCCTTCCATCAGAGTCTTAGTAACCATAGCCAACCTGGTGTGGATTCTTTCCTTCTTTGTTGGCAACACCATTAGACCCAACAAGCATATTATAAAGACGAATACCCGGCGGTGAATATACCCCAGAGAAGTAAGGGAAAACTCTTCCTGATAAGTGCGGTAAGACTGGCTACGACCATACCTCTCGTACAAATAGTCAAAGGGGATGTACATGTCTTCCAAGCAGACCAATTCTGGATTTTTCTTTAGCCCCGTCATCTTGAGAAAACCTCGGCCTTTACGGTTTTCAGGCATCAATAACCCTGGAGACTCCCAAGCTAAACCGGCTAACCCTCCTATTTCCTCTAACAATGGCATCATCTCATTGTTTCCAAAGCGAAAGACCGACCGCTCACAGTCCCAGAACAGGGTAACAGCTTCTATCATCAAGTTGTTAGGTTGAATGTCTAGAAGAGAGGGAAAGTCGCCCAAGTGTTTTCTGACGACTGTTTTGTCACTGGAGTGAAGATCCTCCCACCAGTTTAGTAGTTTGGGGTGGATATTGGTGACCATGCCGAATCTGGGGACCTCGTGCCTCATTTCTGCAAAACAAACAGGTTAGACCCTTACCCCCACCAGACTCGACTATTTAACATCAATAATTAGCATGAGCATTTACTTCTCCAAATAAATGCATAGAACGTGAAGGCGTCTATTTGGGTTCCAGGGAAACCCAATGGACTTTGGACAAGGCTATCTTAAAGGCTGTTGTGCGGATGACACGTTAGCCCGACTAGGTTTTACCATGATGCATGCAACATATAATAGAGTAAGGTTTCTATGGGGTTTTAGACCGGTACCCTTGAGACAACAACTCAAGGGGGAAGGCATGGAACTGTCGACTGCACCGCTGATCGACTAGTTTTACCGCAAATACGCCTTTTCGACTTTAGGGAGTAGTAATATAGGAATAGCGCAACCACTCATTGTAAGCGTTGCTAAAGGATTTTGTTTGGCACGAGTGGAATATGAATGCGGAGCATGATATGCAATAAATAACATTTAAATAAGTAGGAATGTATTTTCACATTGGAAAGCGGTAAAGAAAGGAAATATGGCAGTTATAATTGAAAGAAGTTACAAAGAAAACATGAAGAGACGTCAGTTATGCTCAGGAGAAATAAATACTTGCAAAATTAAATAGGCAACAACATATAACGGGAATAGTAAATGGCATAAACATTTAAACAGAAGTTGAAAGGTCCAAATTCACAAGACAACCTGTAATGGTGTAAGCGTAGGGAATATCCCCAATAGAGTCGCCATGTTGTCGCGCCCCTCTTTTTTTCCTCACACGGTTCAGGTGTGGAGAGATTGGGTTCATGACATTCTAGACAACTCCTTAAATGAAGAGGTTTAAGGAAGAGTCGCCACCTAACGATTTTGTGGTGCTTTAGGGCACCTAGAGTAGATAACTCATGAACTAGTTTGCATTACCAGAGATTGGGTAAGGGCTTGAAGTTATCCTAAGGGGAAGGTGTTAGGAACCAATCAAGGTCCACAACTGTGGGTCCCAACCAAGAATTTTTGTGAATTCGGACAGTAAACAAATAGCAAGTAAGGTTAATATAAGAGTGGATTTCAAACAAGTACGAAAATCTTTAAAGGTTTTGGGAAAACATTTGAAAAAAGAATTGTCCTAGGTTTAAAAGAATACGAATCACATCAATGCAATACGCGGTAATCAGTCCTCGAAGACGGGCTACACGTGGTATTAGGGCACCGGTCATCATATCTGTATTCTACGCTTCCCACCCCGTAGAGGTTAATTAAAGAAGCGCGTGTTGGTCACGAAAGCTTATTGCTTGCTATTACCCCTCCCATTCTATAAGTCCTGGAGGGTGCTTAGGACTACTAATCCTACAAGGTGAGTACTAAGATGAACCCCTATGTTTAAAGGATAAAATTCCAAGCGACAAGTAGAAAACAATTAGGACTTACACATATGGGATACACATAACAAACATATGGCTCAAGTACCCCTCCGCAAGTAAGGCATGTAAATAGCACGTCTCAAACACAAGAAGGTCTTAGATTTTGAACCTAATCAGGAATTCTAGGTGTGAAGACAGTAGCAAACAACAGGGTTTGGATGAGTTTCAGAAAAAGAATGCATGACTGATTTTAAAACCATTGGTTAATAGACAGTGTACAAAAATAATTTTGATTTTGACAAACATTTGTGCCTAAGGTTTGCCTAGGCGTCTGAACATATGTTGATTACTATTTTAAGACATAGGTGGAGTGCAGGTCCTGAGACTTGATTCTAACAGACATGTGATGAGAAAAAATGCAGATCCTATAGGCATGGTATTTAAGAATGCAAGCAAGATATCAGTTTGGGTTTAAAAGTGCAGGAAAACATTTTCAACCATTTGGAACATATTTTAGGCGAGGTTATTATCTATGTGGATGATACAGGGGGCCTGATTTCACTTAATTATTGAACCTAATACATGTTGTTCTAGGTGTTCAACAGAGTACTTAACACCAAAACCTTAAATAAAAACATGCTAAAAATAGATCCCTAAGGTGATATGGACTCTAATGATAATTCAATTGTAATCCTAAGCAGGATATCTAGATGAATACGCATGTAGAAACTGTAGTTTAAGACAGTTATTATTCGAACAAGAACAGGATTTCTAAATGAAGCAGCCATAATTATAACAGGTATTAGCATGATTTTTCTACTTGAGCATGCATGTGGTGAGATGTAAACACAAATATACCTAAGACATGATCTCTATTGCATGGTAGATATGTCCTAAACATGGTTTCTATTGCGCACAGAGATAAAATAAATCCTAAGACATGATTTCTACCCAAAAATTATACTAGGCATACACAGCCCCACCCTTTCACTATCCGGCCCCAAATATTCGTTTACAGATTATTACAGGCCAAGAATAATGAATTACATAACTGAATAAAGGCAAATCAAGAGGCTATACTATATGACAGTTCACTCAAGTACCAAATCCAACATGCCATATGCCATGACCCTTCCAACCCAAGTGTGTCATAGTCTCTAAGGACCTTAGAGGATTCTGGACAATGCTCACACCCAGGTACCCTAGTCAAGGATGAGTAAGTGCAATGTAGAATGCTAGACTTGTGTGTCAGAGTTCAATGGATACTCAGAGTTCCCCAAGGCAATGCTCACACGAAGGGGGCTGAACCTAGAGTCTAAGAGTAGTGGGAACTGCTTAAAGCTTAAAAATAGTGTTTGAGTTCGAAAGAGTAGTTTGAAAACAACTTCAGAGAATAATGAAGAGCTTTGTAAAACCCTTTGCAAAAGGAGAGCAATGCAACCATAATACAGCAGAAGGAGAACTCAAGAAAGAGCAAACACAAACAAGGATAGGGGGAGTTGTGGACACTTAATCATCATATTAGCATCAGAATAGGGTCACATATTCACATAGTGGTCATATAGTAGTCACAAAGCATCATAGAATAATAGGAACATGATTGCATAACATTCAGGTATCATGAGAGGCGGGCATGTTTCTAACATAGGAGGTTAAGTAGGGGATGAGAGCAGGTAACAACAGCTAACCCATAGACAAATAAGTATGCAAGTGGCATAAGTCTCACACATGGTCATAGAAGGGGAGACAGGAGACATATTAGACTGAGGGGAAAGGGAAATTAGTGGGGCATGCTGATTACACAGTTTTTAAGCAGTTATAGAGAATCACATGGGAAAAGAGAAATAGAAAATGGGAAAGGACACCATATAGTCATGCTAATTACATGGTATACAGTAGAACCATAAGATGAAACACATAAGGAACAATAAGTAAATAAACAAAAATTGGAGCATATTGTGTAGAGATGCTATAAAACTAAATCAGAAACATCCCAGTTGAATGATAGAGACTAGCAAAGTACAAAAGATAGAGCAACAACAGCCATATACATAACATGGTAGCAACAATAGAAAAGTAGTGCAGAAGCAAAAAAGTAATAGGGATTACTCAGTTTGGGATTTAAGCCGACTGAGTAGTTAGTAATGGATGCAAAGAGCAAGAGAGATGTATTTTGAAAACGAAGAAAGTTCAGAGCAGGGTTTGTGTGTGTATTAGTGCTCTCAATATTGCAGTCTCTGTGTGTGAATTTTTAGTGTTACTAGTGTGTGTAATGTAAGGAGAGAAGGCAGTCTGTATATAGATTCGAAAACCAAGTAATAACATAGGCAAAGAGTAGTAATTTAGCATAATTACAGGAATAATTGTTCAGCCAGAATCAACTACAGTCAATCAAGGGCATGGACTCTCTTTAATTATGGAGTCAAGCTCAAACGATGCAGATCATGGCCAAATAAGGAAAAGGAATCAGATTAAGATTGGTTCTGTTACTACAGGACAGGGGAATCACATAGTATAAAAGCCAAGTACATAGTATTAATTAAGGAAAGTTGAACTAACAAATATTTAAAAAGTAAAGTAGAGTATTAGTTTTGAAATCAATTAAAAGAATCTCGGATGCAATTACAATTATAGGGAATCCAATATAGTTAAGGAAAGTATCACATAAGTATGGAAAGAATTCAAAAAATTGGTACAGAATTATAGAGGACATACACAAGATCATCTATTCACGGAAAACATCATAGGTTTAGGGATTTTTACACAAAAAGTATAAAATCATTAGGTAAATAATCAATAAGGTAAATGGTCGGATTTATTAAGCATTTAAACAATAGTCATTGATCAACACAGAGTAATGCTCATAGAACAACAGAAAATTAAAGGTCACAGTGATGGATTAAACAAGAGTCACAAAGAACACTCGAATACACATAGTTAAGTGATAAAGGTCGACCTAGAACCTTAGGGTTTCAGCAACAACAGTTCAGACAACAAGAAATCATAAGACACCCGTTCAAACACAGTAGAGATAGCTAATAATCAAAGAAGAACTGTTTTGAAAATAGGGTCAAGAAACCATAGCTTTTGAAGTTGATAAAAAATGTAATTTTCCGGGGAAAAACATAGAGAAGCCTCATGATATTGTAAATATAGAATAGATCTTAAAGGAGAAACCAAAATATAGAAGATTAGGGTTTCGTGGAAGCCAGAAAGAGGGCAAACCTCATGAATGGCCTTGATTTAGGCCAAGGAGACTGCAATACTTACTGAAACGGCCGGAGTAAGGCCGGAAAGTGGCAAGAGGCCCAAAGGAGGTGAGTGAACCGCTCCAGGTTATTCTGAAGAACTCAAGATATCACTGAGTAGGTGACAGACAAGCAGATGGCCAGGAGGTAGTAGAGAATCAAGGTTCCGGTGAGAGTCCACACGAGAAGACAACTGGAAACTATCGGAGAAGGTGAAGTCAAGAGACTTCTAGATAGTCTTAGAGAGAGACTGAGAGAGATAAAGGAACCGTCTCCAAGGAAAATGAGACGGAGGGGAGGGGGTTGGTTAGAGATATTTTAGGTAAGTGAAATCTAGGTCGTTGATCTAATTTGGTCAACGACTCATATTAGTTAGGGGGTTGGGACGGGTTAGTTTTAGGATTGGGCTGGGTATTTTATTAGAGGGGTTGGGATTCCATTTAGGCTTGTTTTTAAATAAAAGGTGGCTAGATATTAAATACCCATAAAAATAGGATAATTAATTAATTAAAATAACTAATAATTGTGTAAAATGGAATTAAGACCAAGTAAATGAAATTGAGTCAATTAACTAGTATAAAAATATAAAAATGATCAGTTGTAGATTTTAAAACGATATAAGTGTGCACTTCTGCTATTATTGCAAAAAATGTTAAAATTAGCTAAATAATGCCAATATTGGCTAATTTGGGAAATAATCAAATCCTAATGGGGTAAAATAGGATTAAAAGAAAGATGTTGAGTTGGAAAACATTTTGAAATTATTTATAACATAATTTATGGATAATTATTGAATAAAAATATAAGATAAATGGGAAATATTTTGATAAAAAATATGAAAAATTCATGGAAAAATGCCAATCATTATAAAAGTGATTTTGAAGGTATATATGCGAATTTAAAAATAATTTTAAGGAAAAATTGGGTATCAACACCGGGGCTGGAGCTGAGCGTTCATCACTGCATAATGGAAAGGAGACATGGCATAAGTTGCTTACTGATGAGGATAATAGTGTTGTGAAGCTCTGGGACATGGGCCTGGATATTCCCGAGGTGGCCGAGAATTCCTAGGGCCTGAAGCCATCATGGCTCCCTCCTATTTCTTCTTTTTGTTTGCCAGGCCTCCCGAGCCGCTTTGAATGGCTTGGGAGGTGGCTCTCAAAGCAAATTGACTAAAAATACAGCCTGTCTTCAAGCCATTTTCTACCATCTCGCCAATTTTAATGGCCTCCGCGGATGTCTTGCCCATGGAGGACATCATATTCTGGAAATAATCGGCCTCTTGGGCCTGCAGGAAGATACTAATCATTTCAGTTTCCTCCATGGGAGGTTTTACTCGGGATGCATGTTCCCTCCATTTAATGACATACTCCCGGAAGCTCTCAGAAGCTTTCTTTTTTAGATTACACAGAGAAATTCTGTGTGGGGCTATATCCATATTGTACTGAATTGCGTTATAAAGTCTCGAGCCAAATCATCCCATATATGCCAATGGGAGATATCTTGATCAATGTACCACTCTGAGGCGATACCCGTAAGGCTTTCCACGAAATAAGCCACCAGTAGCTCTTCTTTGACTCTGTCGCACCAGTGTTGGCTGTGCCACACCTGCAGCTGGTGGCACAATAAATACCACAGAGGGTAATCCAGAAGATGGTGCCTGGGGGCGAACCTCAGAAGGCATTCCGGTATAATTTGAGGCCATGGTTGGGAACCCAAATGGAACAAATGGGTTTGGCATTGAAATTGGCACGTTGGTGGTCCCTCCGATTCTGGGAATCAGTTCAGGGAAACCGGGGATGGAGTTAGGTGGCTCCCTTCTGTTGGACCAAACGTCCCACATCTATAGTATACAGCATTCCGGTCTTCTATTTTCTTCGGCGACTGCCGATTCTTCTTGAGGGATAACCGAAGTGGGGCCATCCTCTGGTTTAACAATAGATAGCTGACTTTCTAATGTCATTGCGATACTTCCTTTGTATCTGGTGAAATAAGGATGTGTCGCCAGAATACCACCGTAAACCAACCACCTTAAAAGAAGTAACCTTTTGAGAATAAACAAAAAATTGGTTAGTGGGAGATATTAACACATAGGGAATCACAATGTTGGAATGCGATGCACCTAAACAGTTAAACGTTTTTCTAAAATTCTTGCAACAACTTTATGTTTCATCCCGACTTTACTATTCTCTCTCGTTTCTTTCTTTTTATTGTTATTTTATTCATTCTTTGAGGGCTATGATCGTATCCTCTGTGGATTGCCTACGTATCATGACGCCGAATGAATCAGATCATTACGTAGTTCACAGAACAGGTAAATGTAAAGAAATGAAAATTTTCATTTCACTATTAAAGATAGTTCTTTTCATTACAAGTGATTTTTTGAAATATTAATAAACACGAAAGAAAAGTAGCGACTCTAGACATAAAACAAAACAACTTAACATATATTTTTTTAAAGCAATAAAAGTACAGACTCGAAAAAACTAAACATCAATAATAAAGGAGAGCCTCTGGTTGTCTTCTCGGGGCCTGTGGTGCATTGGTAGGTCTCTGTGTCGGTCTGTGTGCAATATCCCCCTGAACTCGATCCAAGTCGTCCATTAGCAAGTCGTCCATTAGCAAGTCATCCATTACAATGCAACTTCTTTTCTCAAACCATGCCGCATATCCCGGATCCACTTCCCCTCTAGCAAGATTGGGCACCTGGGTATATTCTTTCAAGTATCGACACCCATTCCAACTTTGTTGAATTAAGGCTTCAGGTAAGGGGGCCTCGGGGTGTAGCTCAATGACTTGGATGCTCAAATCCTCTTCGTGTATAACTTGATAACGACCCAATTGTCTTAGAACCCTTTGGGGTTCATATGGTTGGATACTTCTGAGACCCATCAACAGTAGATGATTCCTGGTAGCGGACATAAGTATGACTTCTCTGAGTGGGAGCCATCCCAAAGTCCATTCTATTTGGTTTGCTCGTAAAGACCTTAGATGATCAACCCAAGCCTCGAATCCTTCTGGAAAAGGGTAATCCTTCACTCTCTCTTCATAACCCTCGATGAAGTTGGTTTTATCGGTACCATAGCTCATGAATTTTGGATGGGGGTGAAGATGTTCAACCAAACACATCTGGAGAATGATATTGCAACCCTCAAAAAATGTTTTTTGCGACTTGCATTCAGTCAAAGCCCGGAAATGTCAGATAATATAAGTGGAGCCAGAGTATGATCTTTCTTTTCGGTCAAGACCTGGGCGATTTTGGCCACCCGAAAGTCAATAGTCCCTTCGGCATTAGGAAAGACCATAACACCCAGAAATGCTACGATGAAGGCAAACCGGCGATGGATTCTCCAAGTATCATTATCCTGTTTGTTAGTCAAGCCTTTTTCATTTATTTCAAATCCGTCTGAGAAACCGTATCTAGAATATAGGAAATAGAATGAACAACACCCATTAGATACTCGGCCTTTTATGAGTTGCCGGCTAACGGAAAGGACCTCAAAGAACCAGCGTACTGACATGGGTCTTGGAAAGATGATTTGTTGATTCCTTAAGCCTCGACCAAAACCCGCATATCCGACGACCTCTTCTAAGGTTGGAGTGAGCTCAAAATCTGTAAAGCGGAACACGTTGTGGGCCGGATCCCAAAATGTTACCAAAGCTTTAATCAAGTCGTTTCGGGGTTTGACTTTCATAAGATCAACAAGAGATCCCAATTGTTCGCCGACCCATTCTTTGCCATCTTTATCTAAATCATGCCACCATATCTAGAGTTGTAGGGGAACCTCTTCTACAGTGTTCAGCTGCGGAGTTTGGATAGTGTTCATTTTGCACCTGTGAGCAAACAGGGTTAGGAATACCTCTCATTTGGACACAAAAGACCCATTTTTAATTAATTTTTTTAAAAAAGACAAACTCTCCCAAAGTGGCTTATTTATGCAAATTTGACCAAAGTGGTCATTTTTGCAAATAATGACCCCTTCTTACTTTGAGCAAAGTTTTGAGGCCAAACAAGGTACTTTTTGGAAAAAGTGACAGACAAATTCGTTCTTGAATGAAAAATAGCCCTTCGACAATGTAAACTTTTCTAAGGCTTATTTTGACAAGAACATTGCAAGACTTTAACCGAAGCTTGGTCGGTTTTAAAAGTGGGGGTCGGCACCGATGAGGTTTGCCTACGTATCTCATATCCGATGAGAATCAGACCCACGTAGTTCGACTAGTTTTGACAAAACATAAAAAAAAACGATTCTGACTCCTTTTCGATCATTGTTTGAAATTATTTTTCCTCTTTTGGAAAACTTTTGACAGAGTTTCGATGTATTTTTCAAATATTATGGTTTTTCAAAACT
>ML420084.1:958-33081 GCA_005239525.1 Nicotiana knightiana
ATATGAGATGAATATGACCTTTATGAAATTGAATCTAACCCCTTTTCTATGGTTAGATTCAGTCCATAAAAGGTAAATAACCTATTCTGTCAAAAATGACGTAGGAACATCATCAAGGTGGGGTCAAACCCCATTTTATGGTATGACTCATCCTACGAATGCTTAAGAACCTATGGGTATCACTGTCCAATTAGCAATTTTGGACTTATTAGTTAAAATACTCTTATTTGAGTCCTTTTGATCATTAAAGAGACTCATTAAGCAAGTCTCCATATAAACTTAGACTTAGTTTTGTGTTGGCATTGTGGGATTAAAAGTCTGATCCATTCATGGTCAGATTCCCCCTATGATCATGCATAAACAGTTATAGAATAGTCAGATTATTATTACAAAAGGCATTGAGATAGGAACCTAAACCCATAAATGGTTAGATTCATGCCTTAAGAAATGCCTCAGAGTAGTCAAATCATTGTATGAATTTAGGCAATAACCCGTGGAAGGATTAAAGGGTTGATGGGTTCGCATCTTCAGAGCTGAACTTGACTTATTTATGGTCAGATTCATTCCAAGAAGAGTGCACCACAGTAGGTTCTGCCCTTTAGAATTGACACCATTGCATGATTGGGATTAAACCTGACCCAATAATGGTCAGGTTGCCTTACAACATGCGTAGAATGTGTCTATTAAGTTAGTCGTCTGGTGATTAAGAAAAAATAGACAAAAATACAGATTTCAAAGCCTCTGAAGGCCGGCTTGCGCAGGAGCATTTTTGTTCTCTTTTTACTCTGTTACTTATTTTTTTTCCTTTTTAGGAAATTGTATTTCATAGTGAAATGATAATGTAATAATATAATTTTTTTTTTGTATTTTTAGTTGTAAATATGGACTGGATACTGTACACTATTATTCCAGTTTCCTTACTTTTTCTGCTAAGTCCAGAATTGGGCCAACTTGATGAAACAACCCACTAAGGTTGTAATCAAGTTTAACTCCTTAGGCTATCAGGCCGTGAGGGAGTAGACGGGCCCAAGGATTAGAGTTATCTGCTTTAAGAAGTAGTATGATGAAAGTAGACGTTCAATTAAAAGTATGAATTTATATCCGAATTAGCCTACATGAAANCGCCATGCTATTATTTCAAGATTACAAAGTCCTCACAAAGAACAATAGATAGTTTTAGCTTACAAATTCAAGGCCGGAAAACAGTAAATAAGGTGTTTGTATGCTTATAAGTGTATGCATGAATAAATATTTATTTTTGACTGCTATGCTTCTTATTATTCACCAAACTAGAAAGTAAAGACTCTTAAGACTTAGCTGAATTTCCTAGACTAGTGGCCTTCCTACGAACTAGTCACAATTGGGATTGGCCAAAAGGGTCGAAACAATTTGGGGCTAAAATATGGCCATAGCCCGAAACCTGTTATCCTTAGACTAATAAATATCATTGTTAGGCGATCTTCTAGGTAGAATGAGACCTTTAGATTGAAATTTGATAAAGATCGAATACTATCTCAAATTACCATAACTCGAGAGTGGCAACTCATGCCCCCGACCCTCAACTCCAAACATTAACAAAACGTACATAGCAACCATGGGTGATTTCATATGACGTGTTTGCCATGTGCTAAAAAACAGCAAGTACACGCCATCGTGACTTGTTTAAAATAAATCCGTAAACATCCTAATCAATCTTAAAACTAAAACGCTCTTGCGAAAAAAAATAGAAAACTCAAACATCGCCACAAACGGGCATTATAAAATTGTCACGACCATAGTCTTGGCTACGTAACCTACATGCGGGTGCGACAACTCATGTCCCCGTCTTCAACTTCAAACTATAATAAAAATCACATGTTATAATTGCGGGTGCATTTCATGTGGCGTAGTTATAATATGTTCCAAAAACAAATAAGTGCATGACATCGTGACTTATTTCAAGATAAATCCATAAATACTAAAGCGGTTAAAAATTAAACGGTTAAATGCAATAGGCAAAAAATATGTAAATCATCAGATAACTAGGCCAAATATTAATAGTTAAGCAACCGTGCTAGAACCACGGAACTCGGGAATGCCTAACACCTTCTCCCGGGTTAACAGAATTCCTTACTCGGATTTCTGGTGCGCAGACAAATCAAAACAGAGTCAAAATTTCCTCAGTTTTTCTGGGATTCTTTAACACGGTGTCCCGGAACATCGTAAAAATCCGGGTGGCGACTCTGAAATTAATAAATAATCCCAAAATCGAATAATGTCACTTAAAGTGGAAAAAACTCCCTTATCCCACCTTACGGTAGTGGAAAAAGGAGGTGTGACAGATACAAATAAGTCATAATACATAATATGGAGCTACTCATGCCGTCAAACTACCGAGCAAAGTGCAAATGTTCAAAACGACCGATCGGGTCGTTACACTGGGCGTTCGAAAGAATTTCGGGCATGGTTCGAAATGTTTTGGTCTGAAACAAAAATCTGATGGGTTAGTGCTCTGATGTCGTAATTGCGAGCACCAACCTCACATTTGTGAACATATCAGGGGGTTTCTGTCACGACCCCAAATCCCAAATCGGCCGTGATGGCGCCTATCGTGGAACTAGGCTAGCCAACAATCACATAACTACAACTTCTTTCTAAAATCCCAACCAATATCAACATTTCATTAAGTAAACAGAATTACTGAATTCATTAGGCAACATAACCAGCTAGATAGTCTAAACCATCCCCAAAATCCGGATTCAACATGTCATGAGCATCTAAGAAAAATATGCCAAACGGTATACTATTATAATACAAAACCTCCGAACAAATAGCTAGATACAAAAAAAAAAAGGGAAAACAGAGATGCTGCGGACGCTGACAGCTACCTCTATATCCCGAACTCTGGCTCCGCACGAAATAGGTGGCTAACGCTCGGTAATTGCACCCGAATCTGCACACAGGAGTGCAGGGAGTAATTTGACTACGCCAACTCAGTAGTAATGAAAATAAATCAAGTCTAAGCGGCAAGAAACACATAAAAATCAATATCATCAATTCACAATATGCACAACCTTTCTTTCCAACAGTATATACATAGATATATGAAACCATCATGCCTTAAAACCAACTTCAGAAAAATCCTTTGAAAAATGTGTTTTTCAACAATTTCAGAATTAAAAATAACCGAAAGATTTAGTGCAAAAAAATGAAATAAATCATAAGTAGCCCCTCGGGCAAAAACATGAATCATAAATCGCCCCTCGGGCAGAACATCACTCAGCACCTCACAGCTACTCAGTATCAGCCCCTCAGGCAACCTCATTGTCACTCATGCCTCCCAATCACTCATCACTCAGCACTCAACACTCAGTAGGTATCTGCGCTCACTGGGGGAGTGTACAGACTCCGGAGGGGCTCCTTCAGACCAAGAGCTAATATCAAGCCACCTCGTGGCATATCATATCCTCACAATCAGGCCCTCGGTATCACTCAGTAAGAACCTTTCAAAAGCCCCTCGGGCGTATCAGTAAAACGGGGTACTCGACCTAAAACATCATTTTATATCTTAAAATAGTGTAAGCAAGGCTGAGTTTCAAAACAATAATAAAAAAATATGACTGAGGACAAGATTTATAGCCATTACTTACCTCTACAGGGCCACAATACTTGTCACGACCCAAAATCCATAAGGTCGTGATGGCGCCGGACATCGTTGTCAGGCAACCCGATCATTAATTAATTGAAATAATTTCCGATTTTAACATTTATGAAAAACATTTTCTTTCACTTTATTACACAATAACTAAACAAAATCTGTTAAGTAAAATAATGGTTTGAATATTGCACTTTAGCAAATATATCCCAACACATCCCAGAACCCGGTGTCACAAGTACATGAGAAATTTCTAAGAATTTATACAATCATCACAATGCCTGACCGAAATACAACTTGGAAAAGGAAATTTAAAAATGAAAGTAAATATAGTACGAGGGAGACTCTGTCAGCTGCGGATCGCCTCCGGATGATGCAGCTCGCCTAAGTCTCTGAATCCTCCACATTGCTATGAAAGTACCTGTGCAATAAAATGCACAACAAGTGTAGCATGAGTACAAAAACAACGTGTACCCAGTAAGTCGCCCGCCTAACCTCAGAGAGGTAGTGACGAGAGGTCAAATTAGACAATTGCTAAAAGTAAATTTAGAATATTCAAGTGTGACACTAAGCATGAATATCATAGACAATTTATTAAAAACATGAATAATTATTCTCAACTCTTTCCACATTTAACACTTTAATTATTCGCCATATTAATAACAATTAATCATCATGGGTGATTTAATCAAATACAATTTTAATCAACGGGAAGGAACAACTTCTTCCAAAAATCTTTAATAACTTTAAATCCCTGTCATTTCAGTTGACAACTTAAAATTCCAGGCCAGTAATCAGGCACAAATCATAGCAACTACGCAGTAAATATCATGCGCAAGCAATGCCGAGGGTCGAACGGAGCAGACCAACAATAATAAACTGTGCATTGCCGAGGGTCGAACGACTCGAACCATAGATGCATCTATCTGCCCCGCTCGCGAATCGATCATGCGACGCGATTATACATACAAATAATAAGGCTAGCCTGCTCGCGAATCATACCTACGACTCAGGTGATCATATGTACACATATCCACATAATAAATCTGTATTTTTATCAAGAAATCAGTTTTTCTCAGGAAAGTGGTAAAATTCTTCTTAAAGGAACATGAGCTATAGTTATTAAATCTTTGTTTTGAAACTCATTTTCCAAGTTTAATGATATTCCATAATATAACCCTACCAGGTATTCAATTATCCACAGAGGATTCAATTCTCTTTTTAGATGATTAAGAAAATGAACTCTAGTCTTCTTCATATATTCAATTACGATTTCAATTATATTAGCAGTTTAATATTACAGACAAGATCACAGGTACAACACGTAAGGCATGCTAGTGGGTCCTAGACTACCCGAACAAGGCATAGTAGTAGCTACGCACGGACTCCCATCACCTCGTGCGTATATACTCCCCGAAGATAATAACATATACTTAATTAATTCACCTAGGGGGACAATTTCCTCTCACAAAGTTAGAAAGGAGACTTACCTCTCTCCGAAATTCCATAACCGGCCTCCAAGCCCTTCCGATGACTCCAAACGGATGCACAACGCCCCAAAACTATTCAAATAACGGCAAACCAATGAAAATATACTCTAATATTTGTAATAATTCCAAATTATATAATTTCCCAACTCCCTTTAGTGAAATGACCAAAATGCCCTCGAGCCCACGTGCCCGGAATCCGAAATTTCTCGAAGATATATTCTAACCATAGCCTTACTAACTCAAATATACAATTTACTCTACATTTCATGCTCAAATTCGGGGCTAAAAATCCAAATTACCATTTCTTGGTCTTTCCTCAAAATCCCAATTTTCCTACTAATTTCCATGTCTAATCCATGCATATAATCTTGTATTTAACTTTAAAACATGAAGGAATCACTTACCTATTGATGCTTGATGAAAACCCCCCTTTGAAATCCTCCAAAATCGCCCCAACCATGAGAAAGAATGAGGAAATGGCCAAAATTCCGTTTTTAAAACACTGCCCAGAAAACCCTCTATGCGATCGCATGAAATGCTCTGCGATTGCATAGGCCAACTATGCTTCCCCTAGATTTCCTCCTGTCCGTTCGCATCACATCTCACGCATTCGCACAGGCCAAGTTCTAGATGCCCCAAACGCACCCTTGTGCGATCGCACCACAACCCATGCGGTCGCACAGGGCAACTCCCTGCACCTCAATTTTTTTCCTTCTGTGCGATCACACAATCACCACTGCGATCGCACAAGGCAAAATTTCAGCCCCTCAAATTTCCTTCATTTCGATCGCACATGAGGGACCACGATCGCATAGCACACCAGCTACAACAGAAGACAACAGCAGCAAAACAGAGAAAAATTGTCTGAATTCACCCCGAAACACACCCGAGGCCCCCGGGACCCCATCTAATCCCACGACTCAGTCTCATAACCTCACACGGACTTAATCGATCCTTGAAATCACCTCTAACAACATCAAAATCACGAATCGCAGCCCGATTCAAGCTTAATGAACTTAGAACTTTCGAACATCCACATTAGATGCCGAAACCTATCAAATCACGTCCGATTGACCTCAAATTTTGCACATAAGTCATATTCAATATTACGGACCTGCTCCATCTTCCGGAATCGCATTCCGACCCCGATATAAAAATTTCCACTTTCGGTCAGATTTCTCAAAAACCTTCAAATTTCTATCTTAGCCAAATGACTTCAAAATGACCTCCGGACATCCGAATTCACTTTCGATCGCGCTCCCAACTCCAGAATCACCATACGAAGCTATTACCAGACTCGGAATCCAAACGGACATCAATATCACTGAATGCGCTTAAAGCCAAACTTAGGCAATTCATTCAAAAATTCTGACTTCCACCATATACGCCGAAACGCTCCCGTATTATCCAAAACCCGATCTGGACATACGCCCAAGTCCAAAATTATCATACGAACCTGCTGGAACCTTTAAATCCCGATTCGGAGGTCGTTTACCCAAAATTCCAATCTTAGTTGATTCTTCCAACTTAAGGCTTCTGAAATAAGAATTTTCTTTCCAAATCAACTCTAAACTTTCCGAAATTAAATTCCGACCACACCCACAAGTCATAATACCTGAAATGGAGCTGCCCATGACTTCAAACCGCTGAACGACGCACTATAGCTCAAAATGACCGATCGGGTCGTTACATTCTCCCTCACTTAAACAGACGTTCGTCCTCGAACGTGCTAAGAACAGCACTGGAGTTATCTGAAATCACTATTTAACATCTCGAGCACCTGCCCGTGCTACTACAACCCAGTTGAGTACATTAGCTTGATCAAATCTGAAGATTTCTTCTTTATCCATATACTAAGCTCAGAATCCAGTTCCAACACTTGAAATTTCTCTGCCAGGCTAAGTTCCAATATATAAACCCCGACTCAACTACTACACGATATACCAGAACATGACTGCATACCTTTGCTGAATTAGCACCATGCAACACAAAATTCATCATCTAACCACAATGACTTTCCCTAAACCTTAACAGCCAAAACTCCACGAATCTGATGCTCCCAATGAACCTCATGATATATATACGTTCATCCTGCTATAATGCTGACGATACCACCCCAACGGAGGAAATGTGTAGTAATTTATACCCAACTGCAGAGTTAATAAATTATTGAATATCTCATCTTGATTAGAATCATCACCTCATTATGAACCTGAATAACAGTATTTGTTCTTTAATATACACTTCACATAACCTTATCACACTGATCCCTGATCCGAAAATCTCGTCTCACCCAGTAGCTCAGCCAACAAATCACCCCAAATATGACCAACTGCCTCACATGATACCACATCACGCCAATAGGCCATAACTCGAACATGATAATAAGAAACGACTCAGGAAGGGACTATTCAACTCACACAACTAATATGAACTCTTTTCTCAGAAAATAGGAAGTAGAACATAAGAAAGAATAAATATAGGAACCTTACTCATCATCACACTGTTGCGGCGTGCAACCCGATCCGAATAACATAAAATTTACATAAGAAGATATATATATACGGAGCTGATTTGCTCACTATTACAAATTACTGAATATCGATCATAAGCACGCTAAGCGCATAATACAATCCTGGGGAGACTGATAAAGCCGTAGTCTACAAAACTCAAGCACAATTGAGGTGCGATATATATATATATATATGCACTCTGGATCTCAAGAGCTATCCTGCTCACATAACATCCCCACTACGCGGGACCTCAACACATAGGAAATTATCAAGCCGTTTCACAACTCACACGACACGATCATAATAACACACAAATTTGAAGAAGACGGAACACCATCCGCTGTTCTAATACCTTTCCATGAAAAAGCGCTCTATTGAAATGAACATGCCTGGCTCATACGGAGCCCATAACCATATTTAAATCCATTCGCAAACATCGAGTCTACCTTGCTCGCACCAACTAAGCTAATAGCTTTTACCTGGGTCCATATTAACCCACTTTCTCTCATAATACGCAAGAACAACCATCATAGCCGGGAAAAACACCCCATAATCCACAATCAACTGAACTGAACGCCCTCCAGGCATAAATTCTCAAATAAACAATATTGTACTTCTTTAAACTCAGTTCAAATCTTCAATCCATCCAGTGACTACACGTCACACTTATACAATCCTTTCGCGGTCATGCTTCCACGACCTTCCACACAAGGCAACAAGTCTGCACATCCACCACTGGCCATACTACGCTGTAAGACAAATCAAGAACCCATAACCAAGGTACAAAGCCTCTTCCACCGAATATCAATCTCAGGTTACACTGAAGATAACACCAGCTTATTCTAAACTTTCAAATCACTTTTTCTTGCTCTTTCGAGCTCATGACATCCTTATTAACACGGAACCGCAATCTCGATTCTTACTCCCAGTTGCATACTGCTTACCGCACCTAACATGCCAATATGAGGTAACACAAGAATTCCTTCATAACTTCTTAACCACCAATAGGGTGATCACTTCATCATATAGAAACCTTTTACTTAACTCAATTCAGGAGTACCATCCCAACACACGAGTGAATTTCCACATTCGCCCAACATGCAAATCCTTAAGTAGTAGTCTATACCACCATAACCCTTTTGGGGTCCGCCTACACCTGACATGCCATAGCACTCAAATTCTCCCACATGAAATCCATTACGACGGCCGACAAGCCCCGCACACACCGGCACAAACCACCTACATAACTTAATCACATCGAAGGAACTGATCACTGCCGAAAATGTGCCATTTCAACCATGGATAATCAATCTATCTTCTTCTTTTTTCTCAGAAATTACTCTGCAAAAGCTAGATTCTCGATCATACTGCTACTTGAAACCCTTAAATGCCGCATTCTTAACTTTGAACTCACTAGGACCGCTATTGGGAGTCACCCACTTTGACTGGCCCTGAATACAATCAACTCCAAGGCTCTCCTAGCACATGAACACCCTTTTCCTTGAAGCACGTGACTAAGTCACTACCCTGACAACTCACCTATGCCTTAAGCAAAATTCTGAATCTTCCAAAGCCTAACCCTGGCCCGACAAAGCCAACGTTTTCACATATTCATCAAATCCCACGCACAATCACCATTTTACTCCTTTCCCTTAGCTGTAATAACTTGCCAACACGCCGAAAATCCGCAACCATATGATAACACAATCCACCTGCAACCGAACTGCAGATGGTGGGACTCCCCCACCTAGCCCGAAGCTACTCCTTGCACCACTCTAGACCCTGCCGAGATCCTTTCTCCTTTGATAATGCGATCTTGCTCAACCAATCCGTCCAATCCTTCCTAATTCTCTGGCTAGCATTCCCTAAATTCTCAAATTCTCTAGCATCATTCACACATTCTGCCTCCTACCGAATAGCCACTAGAACCCCTCATAGAGACCTGCCAACCATGCCACCGCTAACCTATTTACAGGAGATAACCCACCTATGGATATCACTCGCCGATCCCTTTCAATGACGCTGAAATTCACGCTCTCTACGACTTCAATACCCCATCCTACTCCCTGCTTCATTTACCAATTTACTAGTCCTTCCACTCCTCATGGACATCCATTAAATGTGCGATGATATCTTCAAATTCCAAGCTATGCTGCCGCTCCCCCACTTTGCGACTGATCGACTTCCGGTTCTTACACCTGGCCTCCTAGAAATGGAACCACCGCCTAGCCTCACTTCAGGATCCTTCTCTGTAGCTCTCAACCCAGCATATCACCACGACTTCAAGCTCTCCGAAAATCACCTTTCTCAAGCTGCCTTCATTATCACTTATCCGGTACTGAACTATCGCACCTCACGGTCTCTACCAACCGCATTCTTCAATACTTTTTCTCAATACTCTGACCCCACGCAACTGAAGAAACCATAGCATCGACAAACTTAACACATTACATTCGATCAATAACGACGACTTCACGTCACAGGTGCATATCCCACCTCACTTGAAGACTCCAAGTCTTACTACTTTATCAACCCCAAGCGGACCATTCATAATCCAAATGGCTTTCCTCTGCCGGAATTAAAACACCGAAATCTCAAAATCACATTCTGAGAAGACCTCCCTTCAAACCATTCATAACCCTTAACATGCGGGCAAGCATTCTATCATCATATCGACATCGCACGATAACCAATCGCAGGCATCATCACTACCTGAGCATAGCCTTAAGGCTCCCAGAAACACAACTACTGAGCTTAAACAACATATTATTCTTTTGCAAGGCCATAACAACAGCCCCAACCAATTACACATGGAAACATCTTAAATTACATCCGTAGCACCATTTCAATTCCTCAAATTTCCTGATTCATAGCAAGCGCTTCACGACGCGTAAGATTGAGTAGGAATGAACATAGGCATAAGCCTCAAAGGAATCGAATCGTACGATGAGGAATCAAGAAGGGAAGTACTCCTAACAGCCCTGTAGCCTCTCGAAGATAAGTACAGATGTCTCCATACCGATCTGCAAGACTCTACTAGACTTGCTCATGACTCGTGAGACCTAAGGGAACCTAGAGCTTTGATACCATGTTGTCACGACCCAAAATCCATAAGGTCATGATGGCACCGGACATCATTGTCAGGCAAGACGATCATTAATTAATTGAAATAATTTCCGGTTTTAACATTTATGAAAAATATTTCCTTTCACTTTATTACATAATAACTAAATAAAATCTGTTAAGTAAAACAATGGTTTGAATATTTCACTTTAGCAAATATATCCCAACACATCTTAGAACCCGGTGTCATAAGTACATGAGCAATTTCTAAGAATTTACACAATCATCACAAAGCCTGTTCAAAATACAACTTGGACAAGGAAATTTAAAAATGAAAGTAAATATAGTACGAGGGAGACTCTGTCAGCTGCGGATCGCCTCCGGATGATGCAGCTCGCCTGAGTCTCCGAATCCTCCACATTGCTATGAAAGTACCTGTGCAATAAAATGCACAACAAGTGTAGCATGCGTACAAAAATAACGTGTACTCAGTAAGTCGACCGCCTAACCTCAGAGAGGTAGTGACGAGAGGTCAAATTAGACAATTGCTAAAAGTCAATTTAGAATATTCAAGTGTGACACTAAGCATGAATATCATAGGCAATTTATTAAAAATAGGAATAATTATTATCAACTCTTTCCAAATTTAACACTTTAATTCTTCGCCATATTAATAACAATTAATTATCCTGGGTGATTTAATTAGATACAATTTTAATCAACGGGAAGGAACAACTTCTTCCAAAAATCTTTAATAACTTTAAATCCCTGTCATTTCAGTTGACAACTTAAAATTCCAGGCTAGTAATCAGGCACTAATCATAGCAACTACGCAGTAAATATCATGCGCAAGAAATAACGAGGGTCGAACGGTGCGGACCAACAACAATAAACTGTGCAGTGCCGAGGGTCGAACGGCTTGAACCATAGATGCATCTATCTGCCCCGCTCGCGAATCGATCATGTGACGCGGTTATACATACAAATAATAAGGCTAGCCTGCTCGCGAATCATACCTGCGACTCAGGTGATCCTATGTACACATATCCACATAATAAATCCATATTTTTATCAAGAAAGCAATTTTTCTCAGGAAAGTGGTAAAATTCTTCTTAAAGAAACATGAGCTATAGTTATTAAATATTTGTTTTGAAACTCATTTGCCAAGTTTAATGATATGGCGTAATATAACCCTACTAGGTATTCAATTATCCACAGAGGATTCAGTTCTCTTTTTAGATGATTAAGAAAATGAACTCTAGTCTTCTTTAGATATTCAATTACGATTTCAATTATATTAGCAGTTTAATATTACATACAGGATAACAGGTACAATACGTAAGGCATGCTAGTGGGTCCTAGACTACCCGAACAAGGCATAGTAGTAGCTACGCATAGACTCCCGTCACCTCGTGCATACGTAAACCCCGAAGATAATAGCATATACTTAATTAATTCATCTAAGGGGACAATCCCCCTCACAAAGTTAGAAAGGAGACTTACCTCGCTCCGAAATTCCATAACCGACCTCCAAGCCCTTCTGATGACTCCAAACGGACGCATAACGCCCCAAAACTATCCAAATAACGGCGAACCAATGAAAATATACTCTAATATTTGCAAGAATTCCAAATTATATAATTTCCCAACCCTGCTTAGTGAAATGACCAAAATGCCCTCAGGCCCACATACCCGGAATCTGAAATTTCAAAGATATATTCTACCCATAGCCTTAATAACTCAAATACACAATTTACTCTACATTTCATGCTCAAATTCGGGGCTAACAATCCAAATTACCATTTCTAGGTCTTTCCTAAAAAATCCCAATTTTCCTACTAAGTTCCATGTCTAATCCCACGACTCAGTCCCATAACCTCACACGGACTTATTCGAGCCTTGATATCACCTCAAACAACATCAAAATCATGAATCGCAGCCCGATTCAAGCTTAATGAACTTAGAACTTTCGAACTTCCACATCCAATGCCGAAACCTATCAAATCACGTTCGATTGACCTCAAATTTTGCACACAAGTCATATTCGACATTACGGACCTGCTCCAACTTCCGGAATCACATTCCGACCCCGATATCAAAATTTCCACTTCCGGTCGTATTTCTCAAAAACCTTCAAATTTCTATCTTTAGCCAAATGACTTCAAAATGACCTCCGGACATCCGAATTCACTTCCGACCACACTCCCAACTCCAGAATCACCATACGAAGCTATTCCTAGACTCGGAATCCCAAATGGACATCAATATCACTGAAATGCGCTTCAAGCCAAAGTTAGGCAATTCCTTCAAAAATGCTGACTTCCACCATATCCGCCGAAACGCTCCCGGGTTATCCAAAACCCGATCCAGACATATGCCCAAGTCCGAAATCATCATACAATCCTGTTGGAACCTTCAAATCTCGATTCAGAGGTCGTTTACTCAAAAATCCAAAAATCCAATCTTAGTTGATTCTTCCAACTTAAGGCTTCTGAAATGAGAATTTTCTTTCCAAATCAACTCTAAACTTTCTGAAATTCAATTCCGACCACACCCACAAGTCATAATACCTGAAATGGAGCTGCTCATGACTTCAAACCGCTGAACGACGCGCTAGATCTCAAAACGACCGGTCGGGTCGTTACAATTCCGCGATGCCCTTGCCCCTCAAATTGGCTCCCGATTGCTCCGAATCTAACCAAAAACAGATTAACATCATCAATATACGCTAATGGAACACAAACCAATCAAAAATTATCAATTTCTACAAAAATTTCGAAATTCAGCCAAACCCAAGCCCCGGGCCCACGTCTCAAAATTTGATAAAATTTGCATTTAGAATCCTCGTCCTCCCACGATTCTATACATACTAAGAACAATAAAATCGGACCAGAATTACCCACTCAAGTCCTCAAAAGAAAGTTCCAAATTCCATGCACCTTTCTTCCCCAAATTTGGGTTTAATTCCATCAATTTTCCGGTTTAATTAGTTAGAAAACGACATAGAAACGAGTTGTGAAGTTGAAAACCTTATCTCCAAGTGATTCCCTTCAATTTCCTCTTCAAACCCTCTAAAAAGAGCTCCCAACTCGTTCAATATTGGAGGAAAATGAACATTCTCGCACAAATGGACTTTAAAACATTCTGCCCAACCATTTGTTTTCGTCAGTGCGACCACGACTCTAGCCACGCGATCGCGATGCACACTGATAATTCATGGTTTATCACGTTATACGCCTTACATATTAGGTGCGTTAATGATAAAAATACACTTTTCATGTGCATAATGGAGTCTATTTCATGTGTAGGTGAATTGGAGATGGAAGCCGAGCTAAATGGATGCATAAACGTCGAAAATACACTCAAGAGGCAAATAGGAGTGCACCGGGATATAGCCGGGCGTTTGAGCCTTAAGGCCAGGCCTAGCCTGGCATTATCCAGGCGCCAGAGCCCAAACGCCAGGCCTGGCCAGGAATTATCCAGGCGACAGAGCCCAAACGCCAGGCCTGGCCAGGCGTTATCCAGGCGTTTGGCCTGTAACGCCTGGCCCCTGATCCATAGACCTTTATCATAATTGTTTACAACACATTGTTAGTAATCGTTAGTTATTATTATTGTCAGTAGAAATAGTAAAACATCACCAATTTATATTCAAAAAGTCTTGAGAGAATTGATTGAGTAAAAGTTGTGTATTCTAAAGACTTGATTGATACGTTAATTCCCTGTGGGATCGACTCTGGGCATAATACCCCGGGTTATATTTGCAACGCCCGCTTAGTCTCTTATTAGACATAGTTGAGCGTGATCAAATTTTGGCGCCGTTTCCGGGGAATTAACGGTGTTATAAATTGAAGTTGGAAGAAGTACAAAATTCTGAAATATAGTCAATTTTCTTCAAATTTTCATTTATACATTGAAAGTTTAACGTTTGCTAACTTGGTGGTATAGGTGCATGCCTAGAAACCCATCGAGAACTGGTGAAGTAGTTGAAGCCTTATCAGACCCCGAGAAAGTTTTCAAGTCCCTAAATCGGACCAACCGGAAAAGAAAACAACAACCACCAATTGAACAGATTGAACCCGACATGGAAGATCCAAACAACAAGAACAATAATAGGGATGATGTGGTAGACCCAGTCACTCAAATAGGGATATAGACTCCTTTATATGACTAGGCACAACCCACAACTGAGAATTTGGCCACTGCGATACTGGTCCCTCAGATACAAGCTGAGTCTTTCCAGATAACAAATAATATGCTGCACTTATTGCAAAACAAGGGACTATTCTCAGGATCATACATCCAAGACCTCCAGCAGCATTTGAAAAACTTCCTGTCAATTTGCAAAACATAGAGGCAGCCAAACGTCACCCAAGAGGCAATAAAACTGTTGTTATTTCCATTCTCAGTGAGTGGAGCTGCACAGACTTGGCTAAACTGACTCCCCATAAATTCCATTACCACATGGGAGGAGTTAGTTAAGCAATTCGTGAACAATTTTCATCCACCTAACAAGACTGCACAACAAATCGATGAAATCTTGAGCTTTAGACAGAAACCAGTTGAAACATTGCAAGAGACATGGGAACGATTTAAGGGGATGCTGGTTATCTGTCCACATCATGGTATTCCGGAGCAGATGTTTGGGCAGTGTTTTTATATGGGTTTGGCTGATACTGTTAAAGCAAATGTTGATGCTTCGGCTGGTGGAGCATTCTTGAGCAAAACGTGGAGAGAAAGTCAAATCTTACTTGATAAAATGGCACAGAATTCAGGATGGACAACAAGGAATGCACCCATTACTCCTGTAGTTCACTCAGTGCCATTCGATCCATCTAATACTATTGCAGAGAACGTGGCCACCTTGATAACACAGATGAGTATACTTACTAAGAAGGTGGAAGAATCAGGACAAAAGCAGCAGGTACACATCGTAGACACAACCAATGGGGGCTTATGCACATCTTGCATTAGTCAACCACTTGGTAATCACTGGAATGCAGAATGTCATCACCCTCCTTATCCAGAAAATATGAATTATGTGTCGAATTATGGAAGCTAGAGACAAGAGGGGCA
The DNA here is from genome assembly GCA_005239525.1 of Nicotiana knightiana. NCBI lineage: Eukaryota > Viridiplantae > Streptophyta > Magnoliopsida > Solanales > Solanaceae > Nicotiana > Nicotiana knightiana. The sequence continues at coordinate 16,735 of ML420084.1, forward strand.
GAACTGGGGTTAACAAGTTCAACCATATAGATCACCCCACCAACAGCAGAACAGTGGAAATATGGGTGTCCGGGGACAACAAGGTAATGCAGCACCGTATCAGAGGCCACAAGGTTATAACCATCAGAATCAACAACAAGCATATTACCCTCCTCAGCATCAACATGGGGGAAGGCAAGAAGATGGGTTTTCCAGTTTGAAGCTATGATGCAGCAGGTTATTGGGTAAAATGCCAAAATCATTGAGAGAGAGTAGATGTACATGATGCAACTATTAAAAATATTGAAGTACAATTGGTCCAGATATCTATGGTAGTGAACAATCGTCATCCTGGAACTTTACATGCAGATACTCAGGTAAATCCTGCGGACCAGGGCCCAAGGCAGCTGATGACAGTGACTCTCTGCAATGGCAGTGACTTAGACTTAGAACTAGAAAGAGATCGTGAAAGCAGGTAGGCCGAGACACTGGTACCCATGCTGATTGAACTTGATGATTCAACAAACTTGACCAAGGTAACAGTGCAACCTACTGAAGAAGAACCCAGTGCACAGAGTGAGACTGAAAAAGAACTGGAGATCGCCCAAGAGCCGGTAGTTGAGGTGGTGGCTGAGAAAGAAAAGTCCCAAATCACTGGGAAAAAGAGACCGCCAGCTCCATTCCCTCAGAGGCTGGCCAAATACCAAAAGATGAACAGTACAAAAAGTTATTGGACATGCTAAAGCAAATACAGGTAAATATCCCATTGATCGATGCGTTGAAGGAAATGCCTGGTTACGCTAAAATATGAAGGACTTGATGTCCAGAAAAGTTGACTTCCAAGATCTTGCTACTGTCACCCTTACTCAGACTTGTAGTGCGGTGATGACGCGCCCTATTGCTGAAAAGTTGTCTGACCCAGGGAGTTTTACAATTCCTTGTACCATTGGCAACTTAGCTTTCACCAAAGCTCTATGTGACTTGGGGGCCAGCATTAATCTGATGCCGCTGGCCATATATAAAAGACTGGGGATTGGTAGAGCCAGGCCCACCTCCATGCTGCTACAACTTGCTGATAGGACGGTGAAGAGACCGTCGGGTATTCTGGATGATGTATTGGTGCAAGTGGGGAAGTTTGTGTTCCCTGCTGATTTTGTGATATTAGACTGCAAAGTGGATGAGGAAATTCCCATAATCATGGGAAGGCCATTCTTGGCCACAGGCAGAGCCTTATCGATTGTGAGACTGGTGAACTTAAGATGAGGCTCAATGATGAAGAAATCACTTTCAACTTGCAGAAGTCTATGAGGCGACCTAGTGAGTTCACCAACTGCTCTCTTATTGATGTTGTGAATGTGATCCCAGAAAAAGACGATGCATCCCTGACTGTTGGGGACCCGTTGGATGAATGTTTGATGAATCTAGATGATATGAACGGTGAAGAACTGGCAGATTGAGTGTTAGCACTTGAGGAAAAAGGGGTATGGCCAAAGGCTCTCGAATTTGAGTCACTATACGAAGAGGAAAGAGAGAACCCGCCATTCAGGCCATCTATTGAAGAACCACCTAGGTTGGAACTGAAATCAGAGGATGCTGATGTTGTAGAAAAGATACTAGAGTTAACCAAGGACATTGATGATACATATTTTGTTGAATCTAGTGTCATTAGTGTTGAGGATGTTGGTACACACTCCAACCATTTTTTCACATTGTGTTTGGATGATGATATGAAAATAGAGTCACCCGAACCACCTGAGGAGTTAAGGGATAAAGCACAAGATGCCTACATTCTGGAATTTTTCTTGCCAGAAAGTCGGGAGTACACATCCCATATAAAGGCCAAGAAGCGCAGATTACTACATTGTTTTATTGGGCCAGGCAGATTTGTTCCACCACCCCAGGAGCATGATCATAGAGTAGATTCAAAACTTGGGATCCAATTCATAAGTTCAAAGTGGAGGCATAAAGTGATTCAAGTAGATACTCAAAGGAGCAGGGAAAGTAAAACTAATGGAAAGGATGCCGACGCTACTTGAGCAAGGAGTTTCTTGCACCTTACTTTTATTTCTTGTTTTGTCTATATGTGATGTACTGAGGACACTGCATGATTTAAGTGTGGGGTGTTGTACATATTTGTTATGATTTGTTGTGTGCTTTCTTGTTAGTAGTTTTAGCTTTTCTTGTTGGTACGTTTTTAATAATTAGAAATATGTGGACTCTTCTTGACGATGGATCTCCTAGACAGTTTTCTTGAGGGAAGTAAATCTAAAGAAAACACCAAAGAGATTTTTTTGTTTTAGGTAGTTTAGTAATTCCCCCTTGGTTTTTCTTTGGACCACAGTTCTTTTCCGAGGTTTTTTAATTGAACCGGGTGTAGGTAGTTTTTAATTTTTAGGATTAGTACTCACATGGTTGAGGGCTTAATCGTAGAAATATCTCGGAACATCGTGTACCTTGAGAATAGTCAGTACTATGGTTGTGACGCTAAGGTTCAATTTTTTTGACTCCAGGATAAATACCTTAAATCAGGAATTCTTAACATTTGCTTAACTGCTTTGACTGGAGTGTCGTGATAGATCCAATCCTGAGTGAGTTATGTGCCAAGTGTGTGTGAGGTTTGTATGTTATTCTGTGCATTGCATTTGATGTCTAGAACTTGCCCCGTGTGTGTGCAAAGCGAAATAGAAGTTTTGTTCAGTCTTGGAAGTGATATAGGCGTTTCTTTGTTGAGCCAGATATTTTTATTTTACCCACCTAATTGTTATGTATCGTAGTTAACCCCATTGAGCCTATAATCCTGTTTCTTTGGAAACCACATTACAAGACATACCCCTTTATTTGAATCGATCATATATTTGAACCTTGTCACCTCTTGTAAGCACTGAAAATGTTATGAAATATGTAAAAGTTAAAGTGTGGGTTGGTAGGTTGGTTTTTGAGGGAAATAATTGAAATAAGGAGAAAGGTGCACTGTTTTGAAAAAGTAAGAGTCACTTAGAAAAAAAAAGAGAAAAAGAAAAANTAGTATGGGGTAATAACGTTGATGTGAAGGTGGAGTTGGTTTTATATAAGTTTGAGGTTGAACGCTGAACTATATGTATTAAAGTGCTTAGGGAGGTGTAGTCACTCTTATATCTAAATGTATCCTACCCGTCCCGCAGCCTACATTACTACCAAATAAAGTCCTACTTGATCCTAGACTGAATGAGCTCGATTAGTAGAGTAGTACACTACGNAATTGTGAATAAAGCATGGTATATGTGAGTCGACTATTCAGGCAAGGATGTCACACCTTTGTGTGTGAACTGTTTTAAATATTCTGGGTATAACGTGTTAAGGGATTTTCTTAATAAGTTGTGTACATGAGTGTAGTTTGCTTGCTCGAGGACGAGCAAAGGTTTAAGTGTGGGGTCTTGATGCGAGACTAAATTGCATAGTTTAACATGTGATATACCTTACATTTTTGGTGCGTTAATGATAAAAATAAACTTTTCATGTGCATAATGGAGTTTATTTCATGTGTAGGTGAATTGGATATGGAAGCCGAGCTAAATGGATGCATAAACGTTGAAAATACGCTCAAGAGACGAAGAGGAGAGCATCGGGCTATAGCCGGGCGTTTGAGCCTTAAGGCCAGGCCTAGCCTGGCGTTATCCAGGCGCCAGAGCCCAAACGCCAGGCCTGGGCAGGCGTTACCAGGCGTTTGGCCTGTAACGCCTGGCCCCTGATCCGGTCAAATCCGAATTTTGAAGAGTTTATATGTTTTCCGGTTGGAATAGAAGTCTCCTACATGTTTAGGGTTTATCCCAAACATATAAATAGACCCAAGAACACAACTTGAAAGGGGGGAAGCCATTGAAGTGAAGAAAAACCTGTGGATTACTACACAGTGAAGCAAACATTGATTTTTATAGCTTTTATTTAGTATTTTGTAGTTCAATTATGCAAGTTATTTTAGAATTTATTCTTATGAATATGAGTAGCTAATTTTCTTAATCTAGGGTTTTGGTGGAACCCATTGGGGAATTAACTTGTGGTGATATTAATATAGTTTTGTTGATTGTTCATCTCTATTTGTTCAACTACGTTCTTGTTGTAGTTAATTGAATGACCACAATTATCTGTGCCTATTTAGTATGTATATACTTGAGAGAGAGTGCATATTTAGGTAATTGTTTGAACAAACACCACTCCCAGAGTATAGACGAAAGTCATAACCGAGGGTTTAGAGGTTGGATTAGAGATAACGATACNCGGGTGCAATCTAAAGTGAACTGTAATGCAATCGAGCTAGCGTAACTTGAGAGAGTGCGTCTAGTAAATTATCATAATTACTTGAGAGAGATTTATGGTAGATAGAGTGTTCATGATTGATAGAAATAATTAATCAAGTTATATGAAATATCCGAGAAGTAAGTTCACCAACGGGGGAAACCATAGCCTTAGACCTTTATCATAATTGTTTACAACACATTGTTAGTAATCGTTAGTTATTATTATTGTCAGTAGAAATAGTAAAACATCATCAAATTATATTCAAAAAGTCTTCAGAGAATTGATTGAGTAAAAGTTGCGCATTCTAAAGACTTGATTGATACATTAATTCCCTGTGGGATCGACTCTGGGCATAATACCCCGGATTATATTTGCAACGCCCGCTTAGTCTTTTATTGGACATAGTTGAGCGTGATAACACACCCCAGACCACTCTACGCGATCACATACCAACACACGCGATCACATAGAACAAAAGGCCATCCCACACACGCGCCTCAGAACCTCTACGCGATCGCACCAGCACACACGCGATCGCACTGCTTTACCTGACCAACCTATGCTATCGCAATCCTAACCACGCAATCGCATAAAAAAAATGCCTGCCCCACTCTTTTAATCTATGTGATCGTGGATGATTCCACGCGATCGCATTGAAGGATTCACTGCTGCTAAAGCACCAGAAAAACAACAGACTTCTTAAGGCCAAAAAGTGCCTGTTTGAGCATCCGAAATACACCCGAGGCCCCCGGGACCTCAACCAATCCTACCAACACACCCCATAACATCATTCAAACTTAGTCGAGCCTTTGAAACACCAAAAACAACATGAAAAAACCAAAATTACATCAAATTCAAGCCTATGAACTTTGAAACTTCTAAATTTCGCCAATGATGCCGAAACCAACCAAAACACATCCGATTGACCTGAAAATTTGCACACATATCCAAAATGACATTAGGAACCTGTTCCAACTTCCGAAATTCTATTCCGACCCCGACAGCCTATTTTCCACTGTCGACCAGAAATCGCCAAAAACTAACTTTCGCCAATTCAAGCCTAATTCTACACCGGACATCGAAACTTCATTCCGAGCACACTATAAGTCCCAAATCACCTAACGAAGATATCCAAGCCATATAATCCTCATTCTGAGGTCGTTTACTAATAAGTCAATTCCAAGTTGCGATTGACTAAGGTTCGCATTTGTGAACCCATTTGCGAAGTCCCTGTAGCTGGGAAGTTTCCGCATTTGCGAGGCGTTCTTCACAATTACGGGGTTCACAATTGTCACAATTGCAACATCTAGAACTGAACAAAAAGTTAGAAAGTCGGGATTTAGTCTAATTTCTCATATTTTAGAACCCTAGGCTATGTAAGAGGCGATTTGGAGAGGATATTTTCATGTACAAACATTGGGTAAGTGATTCTTATCAGTTTCCAACTATATTCATTAATATATTATATTTAACGTCAAATTCATGCGATTCAAAGTTAATATTTGTGGAATTTTGTCTAAGTTTCAAAAAATTAAAATTTGAATTTTGATAGTCTATTTGGACTCGAATTTGAAAAACTCATCACATATATGGACTCGTGAGGTTATGGATAGTCGGAATCTACCCTTGGACCTGAATTTTGATCGGGCGAGCTCGGAATTGACTTTTTGGGAACTTTATAAAAACCAATGATTTATCTATTGTAATTTCTTACCCTTGTATTGATTTATAATGTTGAGTCACTTTTGGTTAGATTTGAGGCGTGAGGAGGCAAATTTTAGGGGGAAAGCTATTTTTGAGGGTTGAGTTGGCCTAGTTGAGGTAAGTGTCTTGCCTAACTTTGTGTGGTGGAACTATCCCATATGAATTACTTTGTTTGTGCTAATTTTATTATGTGAAAGCCACGTACGCAAGGTGACGAGTAGGTACACGTGCTATATTTAATATTTGATTGGTTTAGCCTATTTAGACTCTTTTCATGCTTTAATTGAATTGTCACAACATGTTATATCTTTCATTGTTAATCCACCCTTACATGTGTTAATTGACCCTTAAATATTTTATTTGACGTTGTTAACACTTGCTTCACCTCTTATTTGTGAATTTTCTCTTATATGCTTTAGTTGAAGTTATTGTCTTCCTTATTGTCTCATAGTTCTTTAACGGATGAATTACTTCCTTGGGGTTGTTATTCATGGAATATCTTCTTTTTGAGTTATTGGTGTTGAAGTTTTAAAAGTTGTTATCACATTGAGACGAAGTTGTTAATTGTTGAAATATCATTCTTGTTGAGATATTCACTTTTATTTTTTTTATTGTTGAGACTCTTGTATACATTGTGGTTGATCCGTGGGCTATTTGTTGTAGAAATATTGGTATTGTTGATTATTTTGGAAAGTTATGGCATATGCGCACTTGTGGTGCAAGTGGTGATTATGTTGTGATATTGATACACATGCGGTTATATAAGGCTAGGGGTTGATACACATGCGGTGATATAAGATCTGCTTGATACACGTATTGCTAGTAGGAGAGAAACTTGAAGCCACACAGTGTGATAAGGTGGGCTAAAACGCGGGTAGCTATTTCAGAAAAATGATTTTCAAAACTAAATGTAAGGCTCACGCGGTGATATAAGAATATATTGTGATTTAAATTGTGAAATGTGAATACGTGGCGGTACCTTTGGTTGTGATTCTTGTTTTGCACTTCATATTGAAAAGAGTTATTGGTTGGACCGTTCTTGTTGCTCTTATTCTTCTTTGTCTTCTAGTTTTTTCTGTATTTGATTATTTGAGTTTCTCATTAATTGATTCTTTATTGTTGTTTCTCTGTGTACAATTTTATTTATTAAACTGCTTGTTATCATTCATTTCTTTGCTTTTCATTACTTCTCGTTATTATATTTTTGTGTGTATTGACTTGGCCTTGTCAATATTCTACCGAGGTTAGGCTTGATATTTACTTGAAAGTTAATATGAGTTAATTTATTTTACTTTAGTATGTTAGTCTAGTTTAGGGGTGTTCATGGTTCGGTTTGGATCGATTTTTCCTTAAAAAGAAACCAAACCAAATAAGTCGGTTCTTAATATGTTGGAACCAAACCAAAATAATTAAGTTGGGTTTTTAGCGATTTGGTTTTCGTTGTTTTTTATGGATTTTTCGGATTTTCGTTTTTTCGTTTTTTCGGTTATTTATCATTTTTTTTTAAATATGAGACATACACTACCAAACACATATTCCGGTGACTACATTTTCAACGTAACACTATCAAACCAATTGCTCTTTGAGAAATCTATCATTTACTATGATATATTGATATAATTGAATCAAATAGTGATGAATAATTTAGGTACTCAATTAAAAATCGATTGCTTTTAACATGAAATAATTCTATTACTTAGCAAAAGCAAACTACCAATCAAACTAGAATGTTAAGGCAAAGAATTAGTTTATTGTAATAGCAAAGAACTAGACTTAAAATACAAACGACTAATATGTACCATAATATTTTAGAAACTTTATCTAAAAGATATACATAATATATATATATATATATATATATATATATATATAGGTTTAATAATAAATTTAAATAGCTACTTCTATAGTCGGTTTGGTTCTTTTTTTTCGGTTATTTTTTGATTAAAATCAAAACCAAACCGAATTTCATCGATTTATAAAATTCAAAACCAAAACCAAACCAAACCTAAAAAAGTCTCGATTTTTTGGTCGGTTTGGTTTGGTTTTTCGGGTTTTTATGAACACTCCTAGTCTGGTTATTTTTGTTATATTATATTAAATGTTAGCCTTACCTAATCTTAGAGATTAGGTGCTATGATGACATCTTAAGGTGGAAAATTTGGGTTGTGACATAAGGTGTCACGACCCAAAATCCTAACTTAGGTCGTGATGGCGCCCAACATCGGGGTCAGGCAAGCCAACACTCAATTTACTAAGGGTTCCTTCTTATTAGATTAAACATTTCAACATATACTCAGTTTTAAAACTTAAGACATAAATTGACAAGGATAATTAGCCAGATTTTAATCAAAAACAGTCATGAGGAGGCGTGAGCCAATATATATACAGTCCTGTAATCCATACTATCACGTGTGTGCCAGGAACTAGTGTCACAAGTCCTACGGGCATACTAACAGAATATACAAAAGATATAATATACAGTCCCACTGTCTGAAAGAAATAGACGGGAAATAAGTAAAAGAAACTCCATGGTGCTTCCGGAGATCGCTAGGAGAAAGCAACTCACCGTGAAGTCAGGTCCGTCTAAAATCAGAATCAAGCTCCGGTCTGACAACCAGGTGCACCACTCTCAGAACCTGTACAATTAAGTACAGAAGCGTAGCATGAGTACATAAATATATATGTACCCAGTGAGTATCCCGCCTAACCTCGAAGAAGTAGTGACGAGAGGTCGACTTGACACTCACTAAGGTCCAACAATATAATTTAACAGAATATGATGAAAACGGTAGGCATGTAAAGGCAGTGAAGCAGCAAATATATATAAGGCACTGAAATCCAAGGAAGTACTGGAGAGGATCGAGCTGCCCGAACCATAAGTGCATCTTCCAATCCGCCGTGGAGTACGACCCGTTCCCATAAGAGTGGGGGAAATCACACTCCGCTTGCGGAATGTAAATTGCGAAGCGGTCACATGCACACACAATATTACTTTTTAAATTACTTTTCAGTAAACAATTCCTTACAAGTTTTCTCAAATTCCATGATCTCAGGGAAATAAGCCGCATGTAACATTTAATTTATTAAGCATATAGTTCATTTCAAGTAAAACACAAGGCATGATGTGGACCTGACTACCCGGACATAATAATAATAACCGCTACGTAAGGACTCTCGTCACTTTGTACGTACGTAGCCCCCAAATTATCACACATAGCATTTAAAACACCTACGGGGACAATTCCCTTTTACAAGGTTAGAAAGGAGACTCACCTCGCGTCGCACCTACTCCCCAGGTCAAGAATGCGCCCGAAATTCTGAACTCGTCACCCAAAGGACTAGAAGCTAACCAAAAGTTACGTAAATATATCAAACTATACTCAAAGCATAGAATTCTTCTATAATTTAGTCAAATTCATCATTCTTGAAGAAATTCCAAAATCCAACCCCGGGGCCGCATGCTCGGATTCCGAAAATTCTCGAAGGAAACACTCACCCATAACCTAAGGAACGTTAATATATGATTTTTGTATGAATTCATAGCCAATGCACGGGTAATTTTCTAAATTTTGAAAGTCCTAGGTTACTACCCAAATCCTTAATTTTCACTAATTAGGTAGTTAATTTAACTAGTAGTTCATGCATTAAGCTAATACTAGGGTAGAATTTACTTACCTTCAATAAATAGGCCGATTTCCCCTCTTGAATGCAAAAAATCGCCCCAAGGAAGAAGAAGAAAATGAGGAAAAATGAATTAATCTCGTTATAAAAACACACTGCCCAGTGGTTTCCTCTATGCGAACGCAGCCTGGGAGGTGCGTTCACGATGCCTTAAATGACTAGGCCCACATGGGCCTTCTATGCGAACGCGGAGGGAGCCCTGCAAACGCACATGGTAAGGGGTAGCTGGCCTGGCCCAATGGCCGGACTCTATGCGAACGCGGGGGAGGTGTGCGAACACACTGGGTCAGGAGCCCAACCCATCGTGATCGTGGTGCCTTTTGTGCAAATGCACAGGGCATTCACCACCCCTGCCCAGTTCCTTCTTCGCGAACGCGGTAACCCCTCCGCGAATGCAGAGAAGGAAACTAGACCTGGAATTTCTGGTGTTTCAAATTTAGCTCCGAAGGGTCCGAAACTCATCCGAGCCCCTCGGAACCCTATACAAAGGCACTGGCAAGTTTATATTCATGATACGGACTCGCTCGAACTTTAGGAACGTGAAAAACAACAATGAAACTAAGAATCCGACCCCAAAACCAAATTGAATCAAACTTTGAACTTTAAGTTCTAGAATTCGCCAACAATGCGCCGAACCGACCTATACTACTCGGAATGATACCAAATTTTGCAGGCAAGTAAATGACATAACAGAACTATTCCCGGTCTCAAAATTACGTTCCGAACTCGATAACACAAACAAACATCCAAACCACAATATTAACTTAAAGAAATTCTTATTTCGATATTGGCCGCCGAAACGCTCCCGGATCATCCAAAACCCATTCCGAACATACGCCCAAGTCTGAAATCATCATATGAAGCTACCGGAACCGTCGAAACTCGATTCTGAGGTCATTTGCTCAAAACGTTGACCGAAGTCAAACTTGGCTTGAAAGGCCAACCTGAAGGAACCAAGTGTTCCAATATTGCTCTAAACATTTCTGAATCCCAGACCACCCGCCCCCACAAGTCATAAATCACAATAAGCCACTATGGGAAGTTTCATTTAGGGGAACGGGGTCCGATAACGCAAAACGACCGGTCGGGTCGTTACATTCTCCATCTCTTAAATAAACTTTCATCCTCGAATGGGTCTAGAATCATACCTGAAGTGCTGAATAAGTGCGGATATCTGCTCCGCATGTCTTCCTCGGACTCCCAGGTCGCTTCCTCGACTGGTTGGCCCCTCCACTGGACATTCAATGCAGACACTCTCTTGGACCTCAACTGGCGATCCTATCGATCAATAATAGCAACTGGCTCCTCCTCGTAGCCCAACCTCTCATCCAACTGAATAGTGCTGAAATCAACCACCTGAGAGAAGTCGGTGTGGTAACTCCGGAGCATGGATACATGGAAGACCGAATGAACTCCTGATAAACTGGGAGGTAAGGCTAGCTCATAAGCAACCTCCCCAACTCGCCTCAACACCTCGAAGTGACCTATAAACCTCGGGCTCAACTTGCCCTTTTTCCCAAACCTCATAATAGCCTTCATCGGAGAGACCTTCAACAGAACCTTGTCTCCCTCCATAAATGATACATCACGCGCCCTCTGATCCGCGTAACTCTTCTGTATGGAGTGTGCTGTGCGGAGCCTCTCCTGAATAAACTTCACCCTCTCCAAAGCATCCCTTACCAGGTCAGTACCATACAACTTAGCCTCGCCAGGCTCAAACCACCCGATAGGGGAACGACATCGCCGACCATACAAAGCCTCAAATGGAGCAATCTCGATGCTGGACTGATAACTATTATTGTAACCAAACTCAGCCAAAGGAATGAACTGGTCCCACTGACCTCCGAAGTCAATCATGCATACCCTGAGCATGTCCTCCAATATCTGAACTGTACACTCCGACTGGCCATCAATCTGAGGGTGAAATGTCGTGCTGAGATCTATCTAGGTGCCCATCTCACTATGCAATGTTCTCCAGAAATGCGAGGTGAACTGAGGACCTCTATCTGATATAATGGACACCGGCACGCCGTGTAACCAGACTATCTCCCGAATGTAGATCTGGGCTAACCTCTCAGAAGTATATGTAATAGCTACAAGAATGAAATGTGCGGATTTGGTCAATCTATCCACAATGACCCAAACCGCGTCAACCTTCCGTAAAGTCCGAGGCAACCCAACCACGAAGTCCATAGTGATGCGCTCCCATTCCACTCAGGAATGGGCATCTGCTGAAGTAGGCTTCCTGTCCTCTGGTGCTCATACTTCACCTGCTGGCAATTAAGACACCTAGTCACATACTCCGCAATGTCCCTCTTCATCCGCCTCCACCAGTAATGCTGCTTCAAATCACGATACATCTTCGTAGCACCAGGATGAAAAGAATACCGAGAACTGTGTGCCTCCTCTATAATCCTCTCCCTCAGGCCATCAACATTAGGAACATATAAACGGCCCTGAAGTATCAGAACACCATCCTTGCCAATGTCAACCTCATCGGCACCACCCCGTACCAGTGTCTCCCGAAGCTCTGCTAAGCACAGATCATCGAACTGCCGGGCCTTAATCTCCCCAATAACGAAGACTGAACAACCACATGTGCTAAAGCTCGACGAGGCTCTGAAAGGTCTAATCTCACCAGGCGATTGGCCAAGGACTGAGTGTCCAAGGCTAGAGGTCTCTCCTCTACTGCAATATAAGCCAAGCTACCCATACTCTCCGCCTTCCTGCTCAAAGCATATGCTACCACATTTGCTTTGCCCGAATGATAAAGAATGGTGATATCATAATCCTTCAACAACTCAAGCCATCTGCGTTACCTTAGATTAAGATCTCTCTGCTTGAACAAGTGCTGCAAGCTGCGGTGGTATGTATAAACCTCACAGGACACCCCATACAAGTAGTGCCTCCAAAACTTAAAAGCATGAAAAATCGCCGCCAACTCTAAATCATGCACATGGTAATTCTTCTTATGAACCTTTAGCTGACGTGAAGTATAAACAATAACTCTCCTTCCTGTATCAACACACATCCCAAGACAACGCGCGAAGCATCGTAATACACTGTATACATCCCCGAACCGAAAGGCAACACCAAAACTGGTGCTGAGGTCAATGCTGCCTTGAGCTTCTGAAAGCTCGCCTCACACTCGTCAGACCATTGAAATGGGGCATTCTTCTGAGTCAATCTAGTCAATGGAGCTGCAATAGAAGAGAAACCCTCCACAAATTGGCGATAATAGCCTACTAGGCCGAAAAAGCTCTGGATCGCTGTAGCTGAAATAGGACGCGGCCAACTCTGAACTGCCTCGATCTTCTGAGGATCAACCTTGATACCCTTTCCGGATACCACATGCCCTAGGAATGTTACGGAATCCAAACAGAACTCACACTTGGAGAACTTAGCATATAGCTTCTGTTCCCGCAAGGTCTGGAGCACAACTCTCAAATGCTGCTCGTGCTCCCCCCAGGCTGCGTGAGTAAATCAAGATGTCATCAATAAAGACAATAACAAAGGAATCAATATACAGTCTGAACACCCTATTCATCAAGTCCATGAATGCTGCTGGGGCATTAGTCAAGCCAAAGGACATCACCAGGAACTCATAGTGGCCATACCTCGTACGAAAAGCAGTCTTCGGAACATCTGAGGCCCGAATCTTCAACTGATGATATCTCGATCTCAAATAAATCTTAGAAAACACCCGAGCACCCTGCAACAGGTCAAAAAAATCATCGATGCGCGACAAAGGATAATTTTTCTTAATGGTGACCTTGTTCAACTGGCGGTAATCAATACACATCTGCATGGACCTATCCTTCTTCTTCACGAATAGAACTGGAGCACCCCACGATGATACACTCGGTTTGATGAACCCCTTAGCTAAAAACTCCTCAAGCTACTCCTTCAACTCTTTCAGAGGCATACGGTACAGAGGAATAGATATAGGCTGGGTGCCTGGAGCTAATTCAATGCAGAATTCAATATCACGATCCGGAGGCATGCCTGGAAGGTCTGAAGGAAATACATCAGCAAACTCTCGAACCACTGGCACTGAATCAATCATTGGAGACTCGGCGGTGGTGTCCCGCACATAAGCAAGATAGGCCAGACAACCCTTCTCGACCATATGTCTAGCCTTCAGGAATGAAACAATCCGGTTGGTTGCACTAACTGAGGAACCACTCCACTCTAGCCTAGGCGACTCGGGCATGGCTAAAGTAACTGTCTTAGCATGGCAATCTAGCACGACATGATAAGGAGATAGCCAATCCACGCCTAGAATAACCTCAAAATCAACCATGTCGAGCAATAAAAGGTCTGCTCTAGTATCGAACCCATAGAAGGTGATCACACAAGACTGATAGATCCGGTCTACCACAACAGAATCGCCCATAGGAGTAGACACATATATAGGAGAACCCAAGGACTCGCGAGAAGCATCCAGAAAATGAGCAAATAATGATGAAACATATGAATAGGTGGATCCTCGATCAAATAATACTGAAGCCTCTCTACCACATACTGAGATAATACCTGTGATCACAGCATCTGAGGCCACTACATCTGATCTGGCAGGAATGGCATAGAATCTAGCTGGAGTACAGGAAGACTGAGCTCCACCAGAGTGAACAGGACGACCCCTGCCGACCTGTCCTCCACCTCTAGGTGGCCGGACTACTAGTTCTGGACCCATCGGCTGATAACCCTGTTGTACGGCCTTGCCCCAAAACCTGGGACAATGCCTCCTCATATGACCTGGCTCTCCACACTCGTAACCGAAGAAGAACCTGAATGGCCGGAGGGCGATGTGGGCTCTCTAGTATAGCACTGAAGTAGGGGTCGGAGGATCTCGGGTGATTGGGATAACCACTGGGTGAATTCTGAATGGCTGGAGGATGGTAGAAATGCTGTGGCATGTCGGTGAAATGATGCCTCGCTGGAACACCCGGGGGAGGTGGTGGAGGTGCTGAATATGAAAGCCTGCTGGGCTGACTACTGCTAAACTGACCTCTGCCCCTAGCTGGGGCACCTCTGAAATCTCATGAGAATCTAGCCCTCTTGTCCTGCTGCCCCTGCTCCCTACTCCTCGACCGATACCCCTCGATTCTGCGAGCAATCATTACCACGAGCTGATAAGGAGTACCCATCTCCACCTCTTGGGCCATGGTGGCCCTAATACCTGAATGCAACCCAGCCACAAATCTCTGCACCCTCTCTGCATTAGTAGGTAGTATCAGGAGTGCATGGCGAAACAACTCTGAAAATCTGGCCTCATAATCTATCACTGACATATGTCCCTGCTCTAGCCACTCAAACTGATACCGCAGATCTTCCCTCTCAGAGGGTGGGATATATCTATCCAGAAATATCTGCGTGAACAACTCCCAAGTGACATGAGGAGAATCTGCTGGCCTGCTGAGAATATAGGACTGCCACCACCTACGAGCTCTGCCCTCCAACTGGAAGGTAGTGAAATCCACTCCATGGGACTCTAGTATCCTCATGTTGTGTAGTCTGTTCCTGCACCTGTCCACAAATCCTGGGCATCCTCTCCTTGCTCACCCTCGAAGACTGGAGGGTGCAATCGAGTCCATCTATCCAATAACTTCTGTGGATCGCCATCCGCAGCTGGTCTGGGCTCAGGTGCTGCTGCTACAGGTTGGATTTCACTCACTGGCAGTGTACCCGGGATAGGATGTAATGCTATTGTCTAGCCTGTAGCCTGGCAATTATGGGTCTGGACTCTCCCTGCCGCCTGAAAAGTGGCAGGATATGCTGGAAATAAACCAACCTCGGACATGTGTCCATAAATCTCATCATATGGCCCATGACCACCTGGAAGCCTGGCGCTGTGATGAAGTCTACTGGAGCAGGATCTGCTGGAGGCACCTCATCATGCTCCTCTATGATAGGGTCCTCTGGTGGTGGAACCAGAATAGCTCTGGGACACCCTCGTCCCCTACCTCATGCCGGTGCCCTCCCCTGGCCTCTGCCACAGCCTTGGACAATAGGGCTAGCGGCCCTTTCTGGGTCTTGAACTTCAGATGCACGCGTCCTCACCATCTGTGAGAGAATAGAAGAATGAGTTTAGTAAATCATTGACTGTACGACAGAATAAGAACAAAGAGAGGTTTCCTAACACCCTATAGCCTCCTGAAGATAAGTACAGACGTCTCTGTACCGATCCGTAAGACTCTACTGGGTTTGCCCATGACTCGTGAGACTTACGTGAACCTAGTACTCTGATACCATGTTGTCACGACCCAAAATCCTAACTTAGGTCGTGATGGTGCCCAACAGGGGGGTCAGGCAAGCCAACACTCAATTTACTAAGGGTTCCTTCTTATTAGATTAAACATTTCAACATATACTCCGTTTTTAAAACTTAAGACATAAATTGACAAGGATAATTAGCCAGATTATAATCAAAAACGGTCATGAGGAGGCGTGAGCCAATATATATACAGTCCTGTAATCCATACTATCATGTGTGTGCCAGGAACTAGTGTCACAAGTCCTACGGGCATACTAACAGAATATACAAAAGATATAATATACAGTCCCACTGTCTGAAAGAAATAGACGGGAAATAAGCAAAAGAAAGTCCATGGTGCTGCCGGAGATCGCCAGGAGAAAGCAGCTCACCGTGAAGTCAGGTCCGTCTAAAATCAGAATCAAGCTCCGGTCTGACAACTAGGTGCACCA
>ML420084.1:42105-57203 GCA_005239525.1 Nicotiana knightiana
GGGGGGGGGGGGGTGAGTCACTTCTCCTGGGTGAGGCACTCGGCGTCACATTCTACTCGTCTTCTCTGTCAACCTCGTTGATGGTGTTTAGGAGGTTGACACCCATTACTGCTTTCAGTCTTGCCTCTCTTTTTCCTGCCATTGTTAGCTCATACAAACAGGAAAAAGACGGCCGTTGTTGTTGTTTTTTTAGATCTAGAAGAAACAAAAATTTTAACTAAAAGTTTCTTCTGATTTTTCGTACCGGTTGGTAGAGTGGATCGACGTTCAGCTTTTGTGTAACAATGTCTTTCGGGATACCTAGCATATAAGTATGGGAGAAAGCAAACAGATCGGCATTGTCAATTAAAAATTTATGAAATTTACCTGGTTCTGAGTGTTTTTGGCTGATGTAAGCCTTTTTATTGTGGTTGCTGCTATCCAGTTGGACGGGATTGAGGTCTTCTACCGTTGACCCTGTGGCTTCTATGACATCGGGGTCCTTGATGACGTCTTTTTATTTGTCAAGTTTAGGCCCCGACTTCGGTAATTTCTATGCTCCCGAGCCATCTCCTTTTAATTGTTGGGTGTATGTGCAATCTTGGGCGATGCAGTAGCATTCTTAGGCTGTGCACTGTTCATCAAGGATGCTGAATATTCCCCACGGGGTAGGGAACTTGATGACCTGATATAAGCTGGATGGGATGGCCCTCATGGCATGTATCCAAGTTCACTCTATGATGGCGTTGTAGGCTATGTCTTGGATGATGAAATGGAATGTTGTTTCAAGGGTCACGCCTCCCGGCCAGAGCGGGCAACATTATCTCTCCTGAGGTTCGTTCAACTGCATTGTTAAAACCTGTTAGTGTTATGCAGCGTGGTACTATCTTGTCCTCGAGTCTCATTTGTGTGAGAGCTCAGGGATGGATAATACACGCGCCGCTCCTGTCGTCTACCATGAATCTTTTTACATCAGTATCTGAAACACGTAAAGTAATGACAAGAGCGTCAAAGTGAGGAAATGTCAAACCGTGGGTATCTGACTTATCGAAGATGATACTGTCTTCGAGGTCATCATACCGTTCGTGGGTGATTGACCGCTTCAATTTGTTTGTGGTGGTGAACTTTACGTGGTTGATTGTTTCTTCGTCACCTTCGCCGATGATCATTTGAATGGTGCGGGCGGGGGAGGGTGGCATTGGAGGGCCTTGATGTTGTTCTCTTCCGGGGCCGAAATTGGCTCTTCCTTGGTCGCTCATCAGCTCCCTTAAATATCCTTGGTGAATCATGTGCACCACCTCTTGCCATAGGGCTATGCAGTCCTCGGTCTTATGGGCCCGCTCCTAATGGAACTCGTAGAGGGCATTCGAATTTCTAGAATTTGGGTTGGACTTCATCTTTTAGATCCACTTCATCTTAGGGCCGAGCTTCTCTAGGGCGTACACTATCTCTGAAGGGGAAACACAAAAATTGAGAGCAGATAAAAATGGAGGCATACCTCTTTGGTTTCGATGAGTCCTAGTGTGTGGCCTGGACGGCCTTTCAGTTTTGTGGGGAGGTGGTGGGATGTCCGTTCAGAGATATGGTTGGTGCATTTCTCGATTGAGGCGTGGACCTGAATGATCTCTTCGGTTGTCATTACGGCGGTCTTTCCTCGACTCTGTTTGGACTGATGTTAGCCATTGAGTTGGACCGTTGAGGTCGTCTTTGTCTGCTCTCACCTTGGCACAATACGCGTTATGAATATCTTCCTAGGTTGTGGGAGGGTATTTCATGAGTCTGCTCAACAACTTTCTGGTCGTCCTTGACCCGTTCCTGTTTAACCCATTTTGGAAAGCTGCTACTGCCATCCCTTCTGATACGTTTGGCAGGTCATTCTTACTCTGTTGAACCGGGCGAGGAAGTCCCTGAGTCCCTCGCCAGACAATTTTCTGACGGTATTTCATTCACCCCGGCCTCTACTTTCTTGTCCTCGGAGTGGGCGGTGGAAAACTTGTCGGCCATTTCCTCGAATGTCCTTATCGAACGTGTTGGTAATTGTGAGTACCACGTTAAGGCTCCCCCTGTTAGGGTTTCACCGAACTTCTTCAGCAGTACTGACGGTACCTGCTCTTTCGAGAGGTCGTTTCCCTTTACCGCCGTGACGTAATGAATGACATGGTCTTCAGGGTCTGTTGTGTCGTCATATATCTTCTAATATGGTGTCATTTTGAAGGTTTTGGGTATGGCACGTGGGAATGCCTCCTCACTGTACGACTCTTCAATGAACCGGCCGACGTCCCGTTTTTGTAGAAGTTTCGGGGCACCCGGTATCTTATCAACCCTTTCTTGGTGCTCCCTCATCTGGTCGCGGAGCATAATTTATTCGCGTTCTCTATTTCTTCCATTTTTCTCAGAATGGCTGCGAGCGCGCCATTACCTGCATCAACAACGGTGTGAGTATTACCTGTTGGGGAGGAGCGTGCTACTCGTTGATGGTTGTTGTGGTGTCCGCTGGTGCGATTTCCCTACTCGCCCCTTTAGTGGGTTTTTCGAGTATGTTGTTTATGGTACTTATCAACCATGCTTCCAGTAGTTTTTTCACTGCTGGTGACACTTCCTCAGTTGTGGACGTGGAGGTCCCCTTCTCGTGTGAAGCGGTTACACTCTCATGAGGGGGAGGTGAGTCACTTCTCCTGGGTGAGGCACTCAACGTTACATTCTACTCGTCTTCTTTGTCAACCTCGTTGATGGTGTTTAGGAGGTTGACACCCATTACTGCTTTCAGTCTTTCCTCTCCCTTTTCTGCCATTGTTAGCTCATACAAACAGGAAAAAGATGGGTTTTTTAGATCTAAAAGAAACTAAAATTTTAATTAGAACCTCCGCAAAGATGGCGCCAAATTATTTTACCAAAAAAAGTTTCAAACCCTTTTTTTCAAACTGATTAATGAGAAAATAGAGGGTGAATCCTAGTTAAATATAATAACTACTAGATCTAAAGTTTTGATATATTAATGAGGTAGGTTCGTGTCCGATATTAATGATTGCCAACTAAAAATGTTCCATGATTGTCAATGAATGTAGCAATGAAAGTATGCAATAAATGTAGATAATGGCAATAAACGTAGTAAGAAGGAATTTGTCACCCAAATGTTAGATGACTTGGATGATTCTCCTTTCTGACAACAACCTGAGATAATAGAAAATGAAGGTAGATAAGGAATCCTTGGATCTTGTGAATAAAAGATGTATATTGAGCAATGAAATTAGTGGACAAGCCAAGCTTTTTTATCTTCTTTATAGTCAACCCTTTACAATATTTTCTTATCAAAAAAGTGAAGATTCCTTTTTGTTCATTGTCTCTTCCTATTTATAGGGGATATTCCTAGGAAACCCTAAAAAGTACAATTCTCACTATTCTAAAACTTATTCTGACCGTTGCTATTATCCGATCTCAACACGACCTCGGCGCTAGTCCTTCTCTAGGCAACTCCTCGCCACTGAGCTGTGGTCGGTTTTGACCTCGACCACATCTCGCCCATTTGCAATCATTAAGTTCAGCCCAAATTTCGACCACTACAAAGATAACACTCAAGTTAGACCAAAAGGTTTAACATAAAGTGGGGTAATGCATCATAGCAAACTGACCCCAAAGTGTGGTAACAAGTCGATCGATCCTAAGTTCGCACCAAGGCTCAAAAAATCATAGCTCAAAGGTTCATATTTCTTATTCTTCTTAGTTTGGAAATATAAAGTTGTTATCTCATATATCTTACCTTGAATTTTTATTTGACGAGCAAATTGGTTAAACCTCATGAAGAAGAAATGAAAAGAGTTTTGAGGAAAAAGAAAAACGAAAATTTCCAAGTAAATCAGGGATTCGAATGCACTATACCTTTCAAATTATTGGTGATAAGGGGCGGAGTAGTTTTGCGGCAGCAGATTTGACCGAATATAGTAATTTTGGTTCAAACTAGGGATGTTCATTTGGATCGGATATCCGAAATCTGAACCGATCCGTTCGATTTCGGATTTCAGATTTCTGAGTGGATCGGATTTCGGATTGTGTTTATTAAAATTTCCAATTTCGGATCGGATTGGTATAATTTTAATCGGATCCGTTCCGAAATCCGAAATTATTAGGGCATGTATAAATTACTTTAATTTCGGATAATTAGTACTTCCTTTACATTTTCTTCCAAGTTATTACTTATTAACTTTACAATTGATGGGTTTAGCTATATTGGCACCATAGTACTCTCATAATTGCAAAAACATGAATTTTTCTTACTGTATTGCCTCTTTTACAAAGAAAATATACAAATGAGTTTGCACCTTTGAGGCATAATAATCCGATCCGAAATCCGAATATCCGATCTGATCCAAACTTTAAAAGATGATTTGATCTGATCTGATATTAATTTGGATCGGATTCGGATTGCATTTTCTAGGATCCGAAATACGAAATCTAATCTGAAATGTGCTAAATCCGATCCATACACAGCCCTAGTTCAAACAATATATTTCTTTTAAAAAATTCATTGAATAAAAGGGTAGCCCGGTGCACTAAGTTACCATTATGCGCGGGGTCCGTGGAAGGGTCGGACCACAAGAATCTATTTGTATGCAGCCTTACCTTACATTTATGCAAGAGGTTGTTTCCACGACTTGAACTCGTGACCTACTGGTCACATGACATCAACTTTACCAGTTACGCCAAAGCTCCCCTTCAAAAAGTTCATTGAATATATATAAATTATTAATTTAGAATTTAGTAGCTTAAATTGATTAGAAATTCGAACCTATAAACTTTAAATTCTGGCCAGGATATAAGTACATTGTATTGTTTTGCTCTAATCTTCTGTCAAGAAACTAGTTTAGTGAAGTCAATGATGAGCCGCGAGAATAGTAACCCATAAGTCAAGCAGTAAGGACCGGAACCGAAATGATGTTCGTTTTGACACAAACAACGAAAATAAGTGGAAAAAAAAGATAACCAAACTATGTATAACGCCCCAAACCTGGGCGCTATACATTAACGAAAACTCTGTCGTTAATGTATAACGTCCATTTTTTGGGCGGTATACTACAAAAGCTGACTGTGTCAGGTATAGCGCCCAAAAATTGGATGGTATACATATATTTGTTATTAATTCCGCTTTTTTCTGGATACAATAATTCAAATGCGTATAGCACCCAGTTTTTGGGCGCTATTGTAACGACCCGGCCGGTCGTTCCGAGAGTTCAGCCCCGTTTTCCCCATTTCTGCATTTGTCATATATTGCTAGCCTGTTTTTGTTGTGTTGGGTCAGTTGGTTTGGTCTGGAGTGGTCATGGTGAGAATTGAGGCATTTAGTCTCTCAAGGTAGCCTAATAATTGAGAAAGTCAACTGAGAGTTGAGTTATTGGTGAATGACCTCGGAATGCGGATTGTATGGCTCAGATGGTTTCATTAGGTGAATTCAGACTTAGGAGTGTGTTCGGAATGGAGTTTGGAAGTCCGGTGTAGAATTAGGCTTGAATTGGTGAAAGTTAGTTTTTGGCGATTTCCGGTTGGCAGTGGAAAATAGGCTATCGGGGTCGGAATGGAATTCCGGAAGTTGGAACAGGCCCGTAATGTCATTTGAGTATATGTGCCAATTTTCAGGTCAATCAGAGGTGTGTTTTTGTTTGTTTCGGCGTAGTTGGCGAAATTTGGAAGTTCCAAAGTTCATAGGCTTGAATTTGATGTGATTTTGGTATTTTTGCGTTGTTTTTGGTGTTTCGAAGGCTCGACCAAGTTTGAATGATGTTATGGGTTATGTTGGTATGTTTGGTTGAGGTCCCGAGGGCCTCGGGTGTGGTTCGGGTGGTTAACGGACCAACTCTTGGCTTGAAAATTGGGCAGATTTTTGCTGGTGTGAGTTTCTGGTTTCCTTTTACGCGATCGCGGAAGGGTGTTTGCGGTTGCGTAGGCCTAGCTTGGGATGGCAGGTTTTTTTTATATGTAATCGTGTGGTCGAGGTCGCCATCGCGATCGCGTGAGTGTGAGGTTGTTATGCAGTGCGATCGCGTGGTGTTGGTTGCGTTCGCATAGAGTTAAAGGGCGCGTGAGTGGGCTGAGCCGTTGTTCTTCGCGATCGTGTAGAGTGGTTTGCGATCGCGTGGGTTTATGTCCTACTGAATCGCGATCGCGATCTGCGATCGCGTAGTGTAATTTGATGAGGCAGCAAATTTGTTGTTCGTGATCGCGTGGGTGCTTCCGCGATCGCAGTGAAGAAAGAGGCCTGGGCAGACATTTTTTAAGTTCTATTTCGGGGGTTCTTGGCCATAACTTGTTTTTCCATTAGAGAGCTCGGGGGAAGGACATTTTGGACGAGCTTTTCAGCGGGGTTCTTGTGGTAAGTGTTCTTCAATCATTTTTGGTTCAATTTCATGAATTTGTCTTGATTTTCACCATGAAATTTGAGGAATTAAAGTAGAAAAGTTGGGAAAAAATGGGAGGAAAATTTGGAAAATTCTTTTGGTGTTTTGAGTGGGCAATTGAGGTCGGATTTTGGCAAATTTTGTATGGGTAGACTCGTAAGGGAATGCGGATTCTAGTGATGTAAATTTTATCTAATTCCGAGACGTGGGCCCGAGGTTCGACTTTGGCCAAATTTGGAGATTCTTGTATAATTTGATAGTCTTTGATTGGGTTGTGTTCCTTTGGTATATATTGATGATGTTAAACTGGTTTTGGCTAGATTCGGAGAAATCAGGAGCTAATTTGAGGGGAAAGAGCATAGCGGACTAGTGTTGTGGCCCGGTAGAGGTAAGTAATGGTTATAAATCTTGTCCTAAGGGTATGAAACCCGGGACTACATATTTCTCACTGATTTTAGAATGGTGCACATGTCGAATGAAGAGTATGTGGCGCGCACAGATTTTTTGATTGGACTAGGTCCTCTCCGCGGCAACTATTGAGTTGCATATTTTACTCAAAACCTTATGTTAAATTATGTTCTGAAGATTTTTGAAATATTTGGGCTATAAGCCGTGTTTGGGGCCTTGTGCCGATCTGTTTAGACCCTTTGGGGGCTTTTTACTGCTGTTTTCCTCACTATGTATTGATGATTTCACTCAGCCGCATTGTGCTTACTGTTTTTGAAACTCAACCTGATTTACACTACTTTGACAGTTAAAAATTATGTTTTGGGTCGAGTACCCTGTTTTACTGATTCTTCCGAGGGGCTTTTTAAGTGGTTTTGCTGAGTGAGGTCGATGGCCTGATTGAGAGGATATGATACACCACGAGGTGGCTTGATATTAACGCTTGGGCTGAAGGAGCCCCTCCGTAGTCTGCACACACCCCTAGTGAGCGCACCGAGTGCCGAGTGCCGAGTGATTGGGAAGCATGAGTGACTGTGAGGTGTTTAGTGTCTGATTATGAGTGATTGTGAGGCATGCCCCAGGGGCTGATTATGATACATGTTTTGCCCGAGGGGCTACTTATGATTTACTACTTTCACTCTAAGCTTATGAAATATGTTTTGCCCGAGGGGCCTCTATATGATTCATTTCATTTTCATACTAAATCTTTCGGTTAAGTTGTTGAAAATATACATTCTTCAAAGGATTTTTCTGAAGTTGGTTTTAAGGCATGATGATTTCATAGTTATCTATGTTATACTGTTGGAAAGAAAGGATGTGCATCTTGTGAATTGATGACATTGATTTTATGTGTTTCTTGCTGCTCAGACCTGATTTATTTTCATTACTACTGAGTTGGTGTACTCACATTACTCCCTGCACCTTGTGTGCAGATTCAGGTGTTAGGGTAGGGTGAGCTGTCTATCTGTTCCAGAGATTCTCAGAGGTTTGCGAGGTAGCTGCATGGGTCCACAGTCCTGCTCCCTCCCCTGCTTACTATTATAGAATTTATTTTCGTTGAGTGGTATATTTTATGTAGATGCTCATGACCAGTGACTCCGGGTTCCCGGGGGTTGTATTTAATATTCAGTATAACTTTAACTGTCTAATAAATGTTTAAAGGAAACCTTTGTGGGTAATCAGTATAGTAAAGATGTAAATGGAAGCTTATTATGATTCGAGTGTAGTTTTGGCTGGCCTAGTTCCACGATAGGCGCCATCACGACTGGCCTAGATTTAGGGTCGTGACTGCTATACATAAAAAAAATTCCCGGCTAGCCATTTCCTATATAAAGAGGTTAAGATTGTAAGAAAAATCATTCAAAATGTTTTTTAAGTCTCGTTCAAACGTTTCTTGCTGTTAAATTCTCCATCATTTTTTCATTATGTCTGAAGAGCGTAGAATAAGAGTTTCATTATATTAGGGAGGTGAGGTTGTGATGGAGAATTACTCTGTGGGGTATAGTTTACCTGCACAGTGTCATGTTAAATTTCCACTTACAATGGAGTATGATAAATTGATATCGTTGTTATGAAAAAAAATGAGTGTGAGGAAACATTTAGTGATTCTTAAAGTAACCGGAAGATATCCGTATTCCGTCACTCCGCAAGGGGTTACTTTTTACTCGGAGTTTAACATCAACGATGATGAAACTTTGAGTGATTTTCTGAGGAATCCGGATGAATGCCGGGAATTTCTTGTAATCACAATGTTGGAGATGTACATCAAGGTCGAAGACATTCCCAAAAATAAGGTTGCACGTAGTACGGATAACCCCCAGTCATCGGGTGGTTATTCTGGAGCAGTTTTTGCCGGACAAGTTCCGGATGAAAGAGTTTTCCTTGATTTAAACTTATCACCGCCAGCGAATGAGCGACGAGAAAATAATTTCTATCTTGCTTTCCATAATTCACAAGACGAGTGGTAAACTTCAATTTTCATTTGTGTTAATTATGTAAATTTTTGGTGTATTGAATTTGTATTAACGCTCATATATTTAACAGGGGGTACCGATCGGATATGAATTTTACAAGTGGTCCATCCGGTAGTCATCACCTAATTGAAAACGTCCATCATGGAATTTCATCACATTACAACTTGTAAGTGAAGTGATATAGCTATATGGAAAGTATTTATTAATTTCAGTAGCTTATATTTTGTTGGTTTTGCAGTGAAAACCAGCAAGTTGAACAACCCGTACTCACTCAATTGCCCGAAAATGACGTATTAAATCGGGATCTGGCAGATGCACAGAGTGAGGAAGAGAACAATGATTATGAAAACAATGCAGATGAATCCGGAGATGAGACACCCTTTCCTCATGAGGATGGTGTTGAGGAGGATGAGGAGGAAGGACTTGATTTGAAGAGAGAGTATGCTGCAACCCCTCCCCCCTCCCCTAGACGAAGAGTGTACGAGTCCGAAGTGCCGTTTCATTCAAGATATATTCCTTACATTAATAACTTGCCAAGCATGCTGGATGTGGAAGCTCTCACAAGGGATTTTGATGAAATTCGAACAGCAATATGGGATGAGTCTAGACCAACGGTGCTTGCAAAGGGCATGCTTTTTCCTGATAAAGCGCGCGTAAGCAGGGCTTGTAAAATGCACAACATAAAAGAGTGTCGTGAGATGCATGTATGGGATTCAATTCCGTTGGCATACAATATTGTTTGCCGCAGGTAGTTTTGGCCATGTCATTGGATGTTGCGTGCAACCAAGAAAAAGATAGGTCTGTGGAAAGTGGGTAAATACATTCCCACCCACACATGCGAAATGGACACATTCAACGGGAATCACTTCAACTTGGATATTAACTTGATTTCTCTTGTACTTATTCCGCACCTCGAAGCGTCCATAAGGTATAAAATCAAAGAGTGTATTACATCAGTGCACCAAGAATATGGCCATACCATCACCAAAAGAAAGGCATTTTTCGGGCGACGAGCGTTTGAAATTATCTACGGTAAGTGGGATAAGTCATTTGCATCTCTGCCAAAGTACATGGCCGCACTGTAGCACTTTAACCCCGGGACGGTTGTTGAATGAAAGCTTGAGCGGCGTTCGGGAAAACCAAAATATATATTCAATTACGTGTTCTGGGCGTTTAAACCAGCAATTGATGGATTTTTGCATTGCCGGCCCGTAATATCCACAGATGACACTCATGTCTATGGAAAGTACGATATGAAGCTATTGATAGACGTGGCAGTAGATGCTAATGGACAGATATTTCCTATAGCCTTTGTTGTTTGTGCCAATGAAAGAACAGAGACGTGGACACTGTTTTTGAACCACTTGAAAGAGCACGTTGTCAAATAGAGTTCCGGTATTTGTCTAATATCTGATCGGCACGGTGGTATCTTAAGTTCATTGGAGAACTTGCCTGCATGGCAAGAACCTTATGCATACCACCGTTACCGTGTGAGGCACTTTAAAGCCAATTTCCAGAAGGCATATCCCAATAAGGATCTACATGATTTGATGTGAATGGCAGCAACAGACCACCACCAACATAAATTTCGGAGGCACATGGAATCTATCAGGCAAGAAGATGAGGCAGCCTATTATTGGTTAATGCATCACCCTGAAAAGTGGAATTTGCATGCGGATGGTGGCAGACGATGGGTAATTCTAACTACAAACGTCTCATAGTCTTTCAACGGGTTATTGAAGTCGGCAAGAGGATTTCTTGTCACAGCCATGGTGCGGATGTCGTTCAAGAAGATGGTGGAGAGGTTTGTTAAACGGTCTGAAGCTGCAATGACATTGATGGAAAGGGGTGTTGAATTTATGCCAGTTCCGATGAAGAGATTTGATAAATACAGACGGTCAGCACATTGGCATTCATTTTTGCAGTATGATAACGAAAGAAATATTTTTGAAGTTCGCACCGCTATCCATCAAAATCGGGGGAATAATGTACATACTGTAAATTAATCATCAAGGTTATGCTCTTGTGGGAAATAGTCCATCTACCACATGCCTTGCTCACATGCCATCAAGTGTTTTCAACTTACTGGTTTTGGGGAGACCAACTATGTTGATCAACAATATAGTGTTGCCAAGTATCTAAACACATATGTGGGCAGTTGCAGCCAGTGGGTGCTGAGCATTACTGGGCGCCAGAACCTTTTAAAATGGTGTGCAACAAGTCCTATGTGCGTCGAATACAGGCGCAGAAGAACACGCGTAAACGGAACCAAATGGATGTTAGTGATACCGTTTATGCGCGCAAATGTGGTATATGCTCGCAAAAAGGACACGACCGTCGAAAATGTCCTTCAAGTAGTTTGGGTGGCAATACTAATCAAGCTCGTGGTGGGTGTTCTTTTAGTGTGCCTAACTATCCATGAGTTTATGTTGTAATAATTAGTTGTGTTTGTTTATGTTGCAAGATTTATGAAATAAATTTATGCTTGTTAATTGTGATTTGAACTTTTCCATTTTAGTTTTTTAAATAAAAATTTAATAAAATTATGTGTGCATTTAGCGCGGTTAAATACTACGTTAATTATGTGTGTTGTTTTATCGAACTGAAAAGGCTGACCAGCTGACACAAAGTTGTCATGTCTTGTACACATCATGATATTTAACACGCAAAATATAGCGCGATTAAATAGTACGTTATGTGTGCATTTAGCGCGATTAAATACTACGTTATGTATGTTGTCTTGTCGAACTAAAAAGGCTGACCAACTGACATAAAGTTGTCTTGTCTTGTACACATCATGATATTTAACACACAAAATATAGCGCGATCAAATAGTACGTTATGTGTGCATTTAGCGCAATTAAAATGTATGGTATGTGTGTTGTCTTGTCGAACTGAAAAAGCTGACCAGCTGACATAAAGTTGTCTTGTCTTGTACACATCATGATATTTAACACACAAAATATAGCGCGATCAAATAGTACGTTATGTGTGCATTTAGCGCAATTAAAATGTATGGTATGTGTGTTGTCTTGTCGAACTGAAAAAGCTGACCAGCTGACATAAAGTTGTCTTGTCTTGTACACATCATGATATTTAACACACAAAATATAGCGCGATCAAATAGTACGTTATGTGTGCATTTAGCGCAATTAAAATGTATGGTATGTGTGTTGTCTTGTCGAACTGAAAAAGCTGACCAGCTGACATAAAGTTGTCTTGTCTTGTACACATCATGATATTTAAAACGAAAAATATAGCGCGATTAATTAGTACGATATGTGTGCATTTAGCACGGTTAAATACTACGTTATGTATGTTGTCTTGTCGAACTAAAAAGGCTGACCAGCTGACATAAAGTTGTCTTGTCTTGTACACACCATGATATTTAACACACAAAATATAGCGCGATTAAATAATACGTTATGTGTGCATTTAGCGTGGTTAAACACTACGTTATGTGTATTGTCTTGTCGAACTAAAAAAGCTGACCAGCTGACATAAACTTGTCTTGTCTTGTACACATCATGATATTTAACACGCAAAATATAGCGCTATTAAATAGTACGTTATGTGTGCATTTAGTGCAGTTAAATAGTACGTTATGTGTGTTGTCTTGTCGAACTGAAAAAGCTGACCAACTGACATAAAGTTGTCTTGTACACATCATGATATTTATCACGCAAAATATAGCGCGATTAAATAGTACGTTATGTGTGTTGTCTTGTCGAACTGAAAAAGCTGACCAATTGACATAAAGTTGACTTGTCTTGTACACATCATGATAATTAACACGCAAAATATAACGCGATTAAAAGTACGTTATGTGTGCATTTAGCGCGGTTAAACACTACATTATGTGTGTTGTCTTGTCGAACTGAAAAAGCTGACCAATTGACATAAAGTTGACTTGTCTTGTACACATCATGATATTTAACACGCAAAATATAGAGCGATTAAATAGTACGTTATATGTGTATTTAGCGCGGTTAAACACTACGTTATGTGTGTTGTCTAGCCTATAAATAATGAGCTCATTCTACTTATTTTGTGTGCTCAAAAATTACTAATAACAAATATTTCATTAAAAGTAAGGGTTTTTTAACGTATAAATGTCTCAACCTCTTCGTACACCAAGGTGCAAGTGTGGAAAAAGATGCATGATGCAATCTTGTTCGGACGGTGGTGAAGTTGGACGCCGCTACTGGCACTATGTGAACCAGTTTTACAAGGTTCCTGACAAACCTCTTTGCGATTTTGAGGAATGGGTTTTTACTGGTGCATCCGGAGCTACTGCAGACTAGGGGGTGGATATCCTATATCTCAAAGTGGGATCAACTAGGGGTTTGGAGCCCTATGTTGCAAAATGAAATAAACTAAGGATTGTGTACCCTGTGTTAGGAAAAGAAATCAACCAGGGAGTGTATACCCTTGATTGGAAAAGAAAGCATCAACCAGGGAGTTTATACCCTTGATTGCGAAAAGAAAGCATCAACCAGTGAGTGTATACCCTTGATTGGAAAAGACGACATCAACCAGGGAGTGTATACCCTTGATTGGAAAAGAAAACATCAACGAGGGAGTGTATACCCCTGATTGGCATCGACTACGGGAGTGTATAGCCTGCATCGGGAAAAGAAAATCAACCAAGGAGTGTATACCCTTGATTGGGAAAGGAAGCATCAACCAGGCAGTGTATACCCTTGATTGGAAAAGAAAACATCAACCAGGGAGTGTATACCTTTGATTGGCATCGACTACGGGAGTGTATAACCTGGGTCGGGAAAAGAAAATCAACCAGGGAGTATATACCCTTTATTGAGAAAATAAAGCATCAACCAGGGAGTGTATACCCTTGATTGGAAAAGAAAACATCAACCAGGGAGTGTATACCTTTGATTGGCATCGACTACGGGAGTGTATAACCTGGGTCGGGAAAAGAAAATCAACCAGGGAGTATATACCCTTTATTGAGAAAATAAAGCATCAACCAGGGAGTGTATACCCTTGATTGGAAAAGAAAGCATCAACTAGGGAGTGTATACCCTTGATTGGCATCGACTACGGGAATCACTTCAACTTGGATATTGACTTGATTTCTCTTGTACTTATTCCGCACCTCGAAGCGTCCATAAGTTATAAAATCAAAGAGTGTATTACATCAGTGCACCAAGAATATGGCCATACCATTACCAAAAGAAAGGCATTTATTGCGCACAAACGAGCGTTTGAAATTATCTACGGTAACTGGGATAAGTCATTTGCATCTCTGCCAAAGTACATGGCCGCACTGTAGCACTTTACCCCCGGCACGATTGTTGAATGGAAGCTTGAGCGGCGTCTAGGAAAACCAGAATATATATTCAATTACGTGTTCTGGGCGTTTAAACCAGCAATTGATGGATTTTCGCATTGTCGGCCCGTAATATCCACAGACGACACTCATGTCTATGGAAAGTACGATATCAAGCTATTGATAGCCGTGGCAGTAGATGCTAATTGACAGATATTTCCTATAGCCCTTGTTGTTTGTGCCAATGAAAGCATAGAGACGTAGACACTGTTTTTGAACCACTTGAACGAGCACGTTGTCAAACAGAGTTTTGGTATTTGTCTAATATGTGATCGGCACGGTGGTATCTTAAGTTCTGTGGAGAACTTGCCTGCATGGCAAGAACCTTATGCATACCACCGTTACTGTGTGAGGCACTTTAAAGCCAATTTCCAGAAGGCATATCCCAACAAGGATCTACATGATTTGATGTGGATGGCAGCAACAGACCACCAACAACATAAATTTCGGAGGCACATGGAATCTATCAGGCAAGAAGACGAGGCAGCCTATTATTGGTCAATGCGACATCACCCTGAAAAATGGAATTTGCATGCGGATGGTGGCAGACGATGGGGAATTCTAACTACAAACGTCTCATAGTCTTTCAACGAGTTATTAAAGTCGGCAAGAGGATTGCTTGTCACAGCCATGGTGCGGATGTTGTTCAAGCAGATGGCGGAGAGGTTTGTTGAACGGTCTGCAGCTGCAACGACATTGATGGAAAGGGGTGTTGAATTTATGCCAGTGCCGATGAAGAGATTTGAGAAATACAGACGGTCAGCACATTGGCATTCATTTTTGCAGTATGATAACGAAAGAAATATTTTTGAAGTTCGCACCGCTATCCATCAAAATCGGGGGAATAATGTACATACTGTAAATTAATCATCAAGGTTATGCTATTGTGGGAAATGTTTCATCTACCACATGCCTTGCTCACATGCCATCAAGTGTTTTCAACGTATTGGTTTTGGGGAG
>ML420087.1:0-18047 GCA_005239525.1 Nicotiana knightiana
GGAATGGTAAGTACTCCGTCATTCTTAATCAGAGGCCTCAGGCTCGAGCGTCGAGTATGCAGTCCCTTTGAGCGCTTTATACACCTAATGTGGGACTTCCTGGCGCGACGCGGATTCGGCTTAATTGAGTCACTATGTAAATATTGGACACCGGATTGGAAATAAAAAAGACAAAGAAAAAAAAAGAAGGTTTATGGAAGAAAAATGGGAAAATGGTCAGATATACCCTGTACTATTAAAAATAGTTAAAATTTATCCCTCATTATACTATTTGGTTATTTATACCCCTATCGTTATACTATGGAGCGAATATACCCTCATTTTGGATGGAATGTCACGTGGTTGCACCAGATTAAATTGACCCAATCCCTTTATTTTAACACGGTTCACTTAATAAAAAAATCACTACCGACCCAAAGTCTACCTCACTTAAAAGAAGACACTATAATGAATTAAACCCTCATTTCAACTCTCCCTCTTTATTGCTAAAATCCAAAGAGCATTGGCCTTACTAATTTCCCTGTATCGTCTGCTTCTTCTTTGTTGTCTCTTTAATTTTTCAGTTTTAGCTGTGTGTCTATGTCAGGGGTTCTCTGTTGTCAAAATTACAATGCTTACCTTTAGTAGTATGGTTAGAGATGTTTTTTCTAAATTTTCAAATTGAACAAATAACGGGCTAATTTTAAAGACAAAATGGAAATCAAACCAAGGTACTAGTAATATCTGACTTCAGGTTGGACGATCGAGTGAAGTTTATGGTTTCACAAATCAAAGAGCAAAATCTTCAGCTTAACAAACACAAAATAACTGAATACCACCTCATATTAAAGCTAAGAAACAATGAATTGGCTTGCGAAAATTAAGAAGAAAAGAGACAAGAGGGACACAAATCCTTTGAGTCGGGCCTATCGTGAAGTATAGTCCAGAATTATTACGAGCATCTCTCTTGACAAATACACTTCGGTAACTACAAGGGAAGCAATCACGTGAATCCGGCGAGTGATTAATCAACTTATAATTCATGTATAAAACCCTACGCAACAGAGGAGATACTGGTAATCATAATGCTCTTTGGAGTTTAACAATAAAGGACGTGAGAGTTGGAATGAGGCTTAATAATTCATTATGAGATCTTCTTTTAAGTTGGGCAGACTTTGGATCAGGTAGTTTTTTTTTTAGTAAACCGCTTAAATAAAGGGATTGAATTGATTTATAGCCTGTTTGGCCAAGCTTCTCAAGAGGTTAAATGTATTTTTTTTTCTTTTCTAAAGCACTTTTTTCCCTTAACTTGAGGTGTTTGGCCAAGCTTTTTTGGGGGAAAAAGTGCTTTTGGGAAGAAGCAGAAGCAGTTTCTGAGAAGTAGAAAAAAGTAGCTTCTTCCCAAAAGCAGAAGCAGAAGCAGTTTTGACTTTTCTTCTTACCTAGAATACCCTTAACAAAATATAGTATATACCAAAATAACCGTTAAACTTAATACTTAGGATATTAATGTATAAATATTTTTTACTATTTTTAGGATAGCTTTCTAATATATAGTGACTTTAGGGGTGAATATTTATATATTTTGTTGAATAATTTTTAATATATTTAAATTATATTAAAAGAATTAAGTACTTTTAAATTTTATTTTCATAGTTTATTTAAATAAAATGAAAAGATTTAATTATTGCATGTAATAACAAATTTTTGAGATTATTTATTTACTTATATTATTAACTATTAAGTAAATCTATTCATGTTCTTATTCGCAATTTGATACTTAAAAGCACTTTCTGAAAAGCTTGGCCAAACACAAATTATTGCTCAAAAATGCTTTTAAGAGTGATTAGCCAAACACAAAACTGTTTCTCTTCAAAAGTATTTTTTCCAAAAGCACTTCTCAAAATAAGTTAATTTCTCCAGCTTGACCAAACAAACTATTAATCTGGTATAGCCATGTGGTACTCTATCGAAAATAAGGGTATATTTATTTTATAGTACTGGTTTCCCGGCATGTGTATGTCGAGTCATATGTTGTACGATTTTGTATTGGCCAAATAACTATGTGTGAAAAAATAAAGTATAGAATACATGGCTGATTAACGTGGTTTGTCATATGCTGACTTGTTTATCGAGATCAAGATGATTGATTATTGTCTGGACCGACAAAGATAAATGATAAAAGATTAATAAGATACATGTGATTTGCTTTTCTTATATTGATTCTTATTTTGATTTCTATGAGGTACTAACATACAACGAAATTCATCTCATCTAATAATTCTTTATAGGCGATATTTTTAGTGTATGTTTATAAATTTAAGCTACTCTACAGTAACCAAGACATAGCGTAATAGTTATTTATGTTTATACCTCGATTGCCTTTTGTTTAATCGGGCAATATTTTGCTTCAAATAAATATTAAAATCAATAGTTGATACTCAAATTTATGAAAATAATGAATCATCTAACTATACAAATATTATAACATAGAATTGATCATTATACTTATAGTATGGATTATGTTGACATATTTTTTGAATGAATAATAATCTTTATATGAGAATATTGATAGATAATTTGTGAATATCAATAGAGAATAAACTAATTAGAGGAATTATGAATCAAAATGATGAAAGTAAGAGTACAAATAAAATTTTGAGTGCTATTCCAACTTAAATTATTTTTATATGAAGAAAAATGCTAAAATTGATATTACATTGACACACTAACAATAATTGTTTTTTGATAAAATATAACTTCAAAAATCAAATTAGTTCATAGTTTATTTCATTGTAAAGAACGACCACCAATATTTTTTGATTTTGATAGCTTATTAGTCATTGAACATTGATCTTTATTGTTCTTTTTTGTCCTCTTCCTTTGTATCGCTGCAAATTTATTTTCTTTCCCAAATGCGGTTGCATTAATATTTTCAAGTTCATGTATCATTATAGCTTATTCTTTTGTTTTTTTTAGGGATCTAATATGAGATGCAGAACGTGCTCATATTCATCTATTAGGATGTTCCCCTCTTCAAAAGTCCCTCTAACGGAAAAAGGCTAAAAAAAAGATGAAGTAATTTTGTATATAAAAGTATGGGTTTCCGGGTCTAAATTGAAATTACATCCCCTAAATTGATAAGAAAATTGAATTTAATCTTTACTCAACACCACTTTGTGATAGTACTTAGATTTTTCCTGTGCAACATTAAAATACAATTCATATGTTAGAAATTAATTTATTCTTTTGAGATAGTTTCAGAGACCTCCCCTTACGTTTGACTTCATAATGCTAAATATCCTTTCTAGTTTACGATATTACACTTATCTCTCTTATTTAAAATTTTTATGTTACAATTCTTTCACCTTATTTAATTTTAAAAAATTATGATTTGGAAAACTTTCTTTTTAAATATTTTGTATTTAATTAATTTTGCAAATATCTTATATGAAAATTCTCTTCAGCCAACCATCATTGGTTTGAGTATTCTGGCGACGGTTAAGTTTTCTCTCTAGCATCGCTGCCTTCACTGTTGTGTCTTTTATATTTTCTGGCAATGTCATCTCATGATAGCGTAAGGCAATTCAAGCTTCATTCACTCTATTTCTTATTTATGTCTCTTATATAGTGTTTGGGCAACTCTCTCTACCAGTTACAATTGGTTCGCTATTATATTTACTAGAGTTGACCACTATTTTGTTTAATAATTGTGGTGTTCGAATTAGCTTGCGCTCACCTCAATTAATTGAAAATATCTATGGCCTTCCACCAGCGTTAACCATTATTGTGTTATTTTTTATGTTTTCCAGAACCAATATTCCATTGTATTCATTCACTATCAAATACTAGAAGGAAGCCATTAGAGTGAGCTTCAACTTGTGCGAGAGAGAGTGAGAGAGAGCATTATCGAAGCAACCATGGATCACTTCATTTTCATAAAAACTCAAAATCTGTACAAGTCCCGATTTATAGACTGTGAAGAAAGAAGAAGAAGAGTGACAACTGGCATTGAGCTAGCCACTAACTAACTACCCTAACTACTGTGTTAAGTATACTGTGTGTATGTAGTACATATATATACACATATATTATATACATTATATACGGTGCTCAATACCCCCTCTCAAGTCGGAAGGGAGGAACTCACGCCCAACTTGTCAAGCAAAGTGGAATGCTTGATCCCTGTGAGAGTCTTAGTAAAGATGTCAGCTAGCTGGTCAGAAGTAGGAATATAGTGCAATGAGATGAGTCCCTCTTGAAGTTTGTCACGTACGAAATGACAGTCGACTTCAATATGTTTGGTTCATTCGTGAAAAACTGGATTCTTGGCTATGTGTAGAGCTGCTTGACTGTCACAGAATACTAGAATAGGGAGAGATATTGGGACTGATAGTTCTTCAAACAATCTGTCTAACCACACGAGTTCACCAACCACTGCTCTAACTGATCGATACTCTGCTTCAACTGAGGATAAGGCTATGGTGGACTGCTTCTTTGACTTCCAATTAACTGGACTTCCACCAAGTAGAATTAGGTAACCACTGACAGATCTTCTAGATTCTGAGCAAGCAGCCCAATCTGAATCACAGAAGGCACGGATGTTGTAATCTGTGTTCTTGGAAAGAAATATCCCCAGATTTGTGTCACCTTTCAAGTATCTCAACACATGATAAGCAGCCTTTAAGTGAGTGTCTTTGGGACTCTGCATGTATTGACTGAGATGCTGCACACTGAAGGCTATATCAGGCCTTGTGTTGGTGATGAAGTTCAACTTACCTACTAAATTTCTGTATTGAGTGGGATCTTCTAGCAGGTTCCCTTGATCAGCTTTCAATTTGAGTGAGGGATCAAGGGGAGATGACAATGATGGTTGCTGCAAACAATCATATTCCTTCAGTAAGTCCATAGTGAACTTTCTTTGAGACATCAATACCCCATTCTCTTTATACAACACCTGTAGCCCCAGAAAGTAGTGCAAAATT
Organism: Nicotiana knightiana; assembly: GCA_005239525.1. Classification (NCBI taxonomy): domain Eukaryota; kingdom Viridiplantae; phylum Streptophyta; class Magnoliopsida; order Solanales; family Solanaceae; genus Nicotiana; species Nicotiana knightiana. The sequence continues at coordinate 4,965 of ML420087.1, forward strand.
CCCAAGTCTTTGATCTTGAAAGTTTGGTCCAAAAATTCTTTTAGGGAATTGATTTCATCAAGATCATCTCATGTGAGTATAACATCATCCACGTATACTGCTACAAAAGAAGTGTATTATCCTTCTTCTTGTGAAATAAAGAGTAGTCCAATAGTGAGTGAGTGTACCCTTTTGAACATAATGCTTCTGCAAGTTTTTCATACCACTGTCGATTGGCTTGCTTCAAGCCATATAGAGATTTGTTCAGCTTGCACACTAAGTCTAGTTTTTCTATGACTAAATCAGGTGGTACTTCCATGTACACTTCCTCATGTAGATATCCATGAAGGAAGGCATTATTTACATCTAGTTGGAACATTTTCCAGCCCTTCTTAACTGCAGTACCTATAAGAGCTCTCACAGTGGTCATCTTTACCACTGGTGAGAAGGTTTCTGTATAGTCTATCCCAACTTGTTGCTTGTAACCTTTAACAACCAATCTTGCTTTGAATCTTTCAATCCTTCCATCTACCCTATGCTTGATCTTATACACCCACTTGTAACCTATGGCTATCTTTCCATCAGGAAGAGGAACTAGGTCCCAAGTGTGATTTGCATACAGTGCATGGAATTCTTGGGTCATTGCTGCTTGCCAGGCAGGATTTGAGGCTTCTTCTTCATATGAACAAGGCTCACACTCATGCGAGATGCTTTTTACCATTTGCTGACTCTCAGGATTCAATGCATGGAAGGAAATAGGTGGTTCATTTGGTAGGAAGGCAGTGAAGGATGTGGATTGTGTGTCTGAGCTCTGGTTAGATATCTATGGTTGCAGATTAGGGATTGAACATACATAGTCCTTCAAATAAGCAAGTGTTTTGTGTGATCTAGCAGGCCTGCACAGTGCAAGACTCTGGTGTTCAGAAGGGCCAATAGGGTCAGAAGAGCTATGTGGAGGTGTTTCAGTCTCTGAGTTTTCACTGTGATCCAAGGAATGAGTGAAGATTGGTTGTGGTTGTGTGAAATATGCAGGTGACATTGGATTGTGGTGAGGTTCAGGTGACACTGCAATGAAGTGGTGTCTAGATTCATGAGTGACATCAAATTCAGAATAAAAAACTGAAACATTAGCAAGACTCCCTTGGACAGAAGGAAACTTTCCAGGGCAAGATATGTCCTTGAAATTGAAAGACAGATGGAAAGGGAACACATTCTCATGAAAGACCACATCTCTTGACACATGTATCTTCCTTGTGACCAAACTTAGGACTTTGTAACCTTTTGAGTTAGATGGATATCCCACAAAGACATGAGGGGTTGTTCTTGGTTCAAGTTTATCTTTATGGTTTTTCAGTGTGGTGCAGAAACATAAACATCCAAAGCTTCTGAGATAGGAGTAGTTGGGATTTTTCTTGTATAATAGTTCATAAGGACATTTGTTACCTATGGAGGATGAAGGTAGTCTATTTATCAGGTATGTTGAGGTAAGTATACATTCTCCCCAGTATTTTAGGGGCAATTTGGATTGAAAAGTAGGGCTCTGGCTGTTTCAAGCAAGTATTTGTGTTTCCTTTCTACCACCCCATTCTGTTGGGGTGTGTAGGGGCAGGTTTTCGGGTGTATAATGCCTTTTGATAGAAAGAATGAGGTAACCTCAGAGCTAGTGAATTCCAGTCCATTATCAGTTCTTATGGACTTGATCTGAATTCCAAATTGGTTTTCTACCATAGTGAAGAAAGCTTTGATCACATATAGGGCATTGCTTTTGCTGCCTAAAATGTGTGTCTAGGTAGATCTGCTATAATCATCTACAAGGGTTATGAAGTATTTGTGGACATCATGAGTACTTTCATGATAGGGACCCCATAAGTCAATGTGTAGCAGCTCAAAAATATTAGTTGAGACTGAGCTTTTCATAGGAAAGGGTAATCTTGTTTGTCTGGCCATGGAGCATATGGAACACAGGAAAGGTTGTTTTGGAGAAAATTTGACTGGTAAAGTTGAGATACCTCTCATCTTTACAAAAGGTACATGTCCTAACCGATTGTGCCACAAGGAATCAACTGTGTCCAAACCATTCACACACACATTCAGTACAGATTGATCATTTCCTTTATTAAGTTGTGAACCATGATGAAGTGCTGTATTTACATGTGAGTAATGTGAGGTGGAAAGACAAGACAAAGAGTTACAAACAATACTAGTGAAAGACTTTGAATTAGCTGTGCCTATTTAGTATGTATCTACATGAGAGAGAGTGCATATTTAGGTAATTGTTTGAACAACACCACTCCCAGAGTATAGACGAAAGTCATAACCGAGGGTTTAGAAGTTGGANCTATTCTAAGACTTGATTGATACGTAAATTCCCTGTGGGATCGACTCTGGGCATAATACCTCGGATTATATTTGCAACGCCCGCTTAGTCTTTTATTAGACATAGTTGAGCGTGATCAACCACCAGTTCCTGTAGAGTTTTGGTCATAATTTGTCCTGAAAGAGTTTACTCTTGTGCTTGAATTTAGGGCAGTAGAGTCGACCATGAATTGACTCTGGGATTTGACTTCTCTTTGCTTTTCCTCCTGTATAAGAATGGAAAAAGCTTGTGCTATGCTAGGCATTGGGTTCATCATCAGTAGACTTCCCCTCACTTCTGTGTACACATCATTCAGTCCCATGAGGAACTGAACTAACCTTCTATCCTGTTCAGCCTTTTGCATGTTCACCTTAGCTCCACACACACATTGACAACTGCATTGAGCATAAGCATTCAACATGTTCAACTCCTCCCACAACCTTTTTATTTTTGTATAGTATCCAGTAACATCGAGAGTCCCCTGGCTTAATTCACTGATTTCCATTTGCAACTGATACAACTTTGCTCCATTCATTTGGTCATACCTATCTTCTAGCTCTTTCAAGAGTTCCTTGGCATCACTAACATATTGTAGGCTATCTGCCAGATCCTTGGAGAGTGAATTCAATATCCACAAGGTTACCATATCATCACATCTTTCCCACTGATCAAAAAGTGCATCATCTGCATTTGGCCTTTTGCACTTTCCATTGATAAATCCTACCTTATTTTTCACAGACAAAGCTCGTAATACGCCTCTTCTCCATGATCTATATCCAGAGCCATCGAAAGGCACTGGTACTAAAGTAGTATCTGCATTCTCTGATGGATGCATGTAAAGTGGACTTGTTGAATTCAATGGATTGTTGACCGAATCTGCTACTTCTTCTTCTCCGGCCATGATTCAAGTGGTCGATGATGCAGAGTTAATTTTCAGGTGACAATTCAGCCATTAAATAGCTCAATTGCAGAGAAACAGTTGAGATCGAATCGCGATCTGAAGAGCCCTAATTCAAATGAAGAGAAGGCAGAGTTAGAGATATTCAAAATGAGAGAGGAATGAATTCGATGAGCGATTGAATCGAGAGCCTCATCCCGAGCTCTAATACCATGTCAAATACTAGAAGGAATCCATTAGAGTGGGCTTCAACTTGTGCGAGAGAGATTGAGAGAGAGAATTCTCGAAGCAACTATGGATCACTTCATTTTTTGTAAAAACTCAAAATCTGTACAAGTCCCTAGTTATAGACAGTGAAGAAAGAAGAAGAAGAGTGACAGCTGGCATTGAGCTGGCCACTAACTAACTACCCTAACTACCGTGTGTATGTAGTACATATATATATATATATTATATACATTATATACGGTGCTCAATAATCTTCATTCTTCGACAAAAAGAATCTTTTACTTAGTAATATCTTGATTCTTGTGTTATTACTGATCGTGTCTTTCTCAAATATAAAGTTTCAGAAAAAGATGCTTTGTAATATCATAATTCTTAAAATCTACAATAATTAGGTTAAAAGAATTATTACAAAGAAAATATTAAAAGAAAGGTAATCATAATATTGTAAATCACAAGAAAGATTGGTGTTATGAAGTTAATTTTGAGGGGACATCTCTAAAAGTATTTCTATATTTTGGAAAAAAAAATATTGATCAATTTGTCTTCCTCTGTTAAAATTAATTTAAAACTATAAATATACTAAAATTTTAAATAAAATAATATTTTAATCTTCTCAGGAGGTTGATTGAATATGCTCTTTGACATTGTAATCTAGTAAATATTTCGTAGAATAAAAAAGTATTAAATGGATTAGTCATTCTCCATATCACAAACTTCAAGCCTTAAGAAATACTAAATTTTTTTTAATAACTAAACAAATTAACAACCTTTATTTTTTTTCCCCATGAAATAGAAAAAACACTTTTTAAATGCCTCTCACCTCCAAAATTCTTTATGTTACAATTGAAACCTTGAAAATCCCATTACCTCACATCACTATTGCCTCGGCATAATATAGTAGACATTCATGAAAACCTCTTTGTCCCTTTTAGGATGTTATTTTAATGTTTCTGCGGTGATTTGCTTTTTTAAATAATGAAAGCCATCAAGAACTAAATTTTGTGTACATGTCAATATAAAATACCTAGTCAAGTCTTCAACCAGACAAACGAATTGTTCTTTGAACAATATGTGAGTCGCCATCAAAAATATTTTATGTGCAGTTTTTTCTTATTATTAGAAATAGGAACTTTGGAGAAGAAGACAATTATCCAAACGATGGCTTTTAAAGTGGCTTTTGAAGCGTCACTTTGTTTAGCAACAAGTGGAAACAAGTGAGTTATATTAATTATATTCTAGCCGACACCAATTAATTAATTTTAAATGAAAAATTAAATTAATTATTTAAAAAGATAATTATTTAAATTTTAACTTAAGAGATTCCTACTTTTAATATAACTAGTTTCTCCCCACGTGCATTGCACGTGTATGCCAAGTCTCGTAGTATATAATAATGTAAGATAATATTAATATTAGAAAAATTAAACTTTGACAAAATAATTATATATAAAAGTTTAAAGTACAAGTTTTTATGAATGAAAGTGCAGAGTTTCATAAAATATGGAAGCTTAGAGTAACATATCAAAATTTAATATCAGTGAGTATTTGAAAATTAAACCTTGTTTGTGACCGTCACCTTTATCAACACTTTAGCAACTTGATATATTGAGATATAATATTTCTCACAAAATTTTTATGATTCTTTCCTGTATGAAATTCACCCTAATTAGCAATATTGGACACTTCAAAGTTGAGAATATTTTAATTTTATGAAAAATAAGTCAAGAACTAATATCTAACAAATCAAAAGTACTAATCAACATCACATTATTACATACATCGAAAACAGTTAATTATCAAAGTGTAGGGAGTACTTAGTCATATTTGGAAAGGAGCATGGGTCAATATAGAGTTAGATTATGTCTTTTAAAACTATTTTTAAAGTATAAATATTTCACCACAAATAGGCTCATACTCTTGTTTTATTTTGTAATGAACTATTTTAAAAGTATGAATAGTTTACCATAAATATGCTCATACTCCTATTTTATTTTGTAATGAATAGACCATTCGCCAGGGACAATCTTTTCAAAAGAATCGGGTGATATGTAACGAAGAAAGGTGGAGCGAAAAATGAACCATATATATGTTAGCTTCTAGGCCAGCATGTATATGTTATGATCATCAAATAACTCAGAAATTTAAACTTATTAAATGAGAAGCAAGAAAAAAGAAATCACTAAATGGGATCCCATAGCTAAATATGTAGAACAATATAATTAACTCTAATGTAGAACAATATAATTAACTCTATCTCATAAAATTTATTTTGTAAAGGAAACTCTCTGTATGAAATTCAAGTTTTAATTCAACTAACCATAAAAACAATCTCATCTCCCCTCAACCTGATAGCACATATCTATTTATAACGCAAAGTCAGTCAACACAACTAAGAAGAGGCATACTTTAAGACACTGTTCAAATCATTTTAGATACTATTAAAGGTACTTGATTGAACACTAACTAGGGGTAAACCGGAGATTTCTTATAAATAACTTCTCGTTTAACATCCTTTAATTTCAACCCTTTATCGCTCTCCGGAAGATCAAACAAATTAAAAGGACTTTGTCATGTATAACACAGTTCAACAGAAGAGGAATTCCTTCAAATATGTTGTGTATTCTTAGTTTGACATCCATATGTTTGCCATTCAAAAGTCTCTTTTGCATTAAAGGGATCAAGGATCAATTAAAGCGATATAGTTCATTATATACTTACATTCAGACGCATATACCCATACATTTATCTATATATTCATGAGAATGATTTAATGCATTTTAAAATATGATAAGAAAGGTATTTCAAAAGCCAAAAACCTGTTGTTTCTTGCGAAAAAGCCCTTTACCAAGAAAAAGGAGCACACAGAGGCCACTTATATATGTAACACTGTGTTTGGTACTTGCTAGAAGAAGCCAAGTGCAAGGGACTATACTTAATATGCCTTCAATAAGAAATCAAAAACTTCTAGAAATGGTGGCAACTCTTCGAAACAGTCGTGTTTCTGTGTGTAGGCTTAGTTTTTTTTTTGTTTTTTTAAAAATAGAATAGGATATTTAGTTAATGAAAAGAATATATTGGTAATTTAACTTTTAAGTTAGGGGCTTACTGCTTTTAATATAATATAGATATAAATATAAGGTTTGAAAAAAACCCAGAAAAAATCTTAGCAGCAGGATGCACGTGAGCATAGAGAATTATCTATCCTTCATTGATTCCAAGATTTTCATATGAGTTTAAAATGGTTCTCGGCTACTCTACGCATTACCTTTAGATGCACAGATCTTTTCACTCTTAATTATAGCTACTTACAAATAAATTATTGCATTCAAACTCTATTAATTCAAGAGGTGGAACAACTCTATGTTATTAAAGCCTTGACTTTGTTTTAGTCATAAGCATCCCTATAATGTAGTTTTGAGAGAAACAATCGCTCAATTAATCTAATTCCAATACTTTATTTACAATATTCTATAGAAAGGAAATAGTCACGTTGTGTGTCCCTTTCTGATACGATCCAGATAGCCATCGAGCACTTTGAATTCTAATTGGAGGCTACTTTCATAACGGAGCGGCTACAAGTGAAATTTGTTCAACAGTTAAAAACTACATTACATTTGGTGGCTATACTGGTAATGCTTAATTCCTTAGTATAAATGGCCTTAAGGCTCTCAATTTAGAATTAGCTTATTTTGCTATTGTGAATGAAAACTCATTGAGAGTGTTCAAGATATATTCCTATGTTGGTTTATTACTTGTTAAGGAGGTATTTCTTCCCTTTGAGGGTTGTTCCTAAAATTTTGGGTCAATTAAGTCTTACATTGATTGGGTATTTATTTATTTTAAATGTTCTTTCAATTTTCTTACTTGGTTCTGTAACGACCCGATCTGTCGTTATGTAAAAACCTGAATTTAAATTACTTTTATTGACTTGTTATAAACTGGTTATTCTATTATTGATGTGTTAGAGTTGATAGGCTTGAAATCGGAATGGTTAAATGAGGATTAAGTAACTTAGTCTTTAAAGATAGCCTTATAATGGGAAAAGTCAACAAAGAGTTGACTTATTAGTAAACGACCGCGGAATGCGGATTTTATGGCTCGAATAGCTTTTTGAGGTGATTTGGGACTTAGGAGTGTGTTCGGAATATTTTTGTGATGTCCGGTGTAGAATTAGGCTTGAATTGGCGAAAGTTAGTTTTTGGCGATTTTCGGTCGGCAGTGAAAAATAGGCTATCGGGGTCGGAATGGAGTTCCGACAGTTGGAACAGGTTTGTAATTCCATTTTGGATGTGTCTGCAAAATTTCAGGTTAATCGGAGTGGTTTTGGATGGTTTCGGCATCATTGGTGGATTTTATAAATTTCAAAGTTCTTAGGCTTTAATCCGATGTAAATTTGGTATTTTGATGTTAGTTTTGGTGTTTTGAGAGTGCAACTAAGTTTGAATGATGTTATGAGATGTGTTGGTAACTTTGGTTGGGGTTTCGAGGGGCTCGGGATCGATTTCGATTGGTTAACGGGCATTTTGGACTTCGAGCAATTGCTGGTTTTTCTGGTATCAGTGCAGCAGATTTTTACTCTCTGCGATCGCGTGAAGGGAGTCACGATCGCATAGAGAATTTCGAGAGGGGGTAGGATTTACACTCAGCGATCGCATAAGTGGGCTCGCGATCGCAGAGGTCAGGCAAGGCAGGCATCGCGATCGCGTGAAGGGGATCGCGAACGCATAGGGATAAGGCAGGCGCGTGGGGGCGAGGTTGATTGGTCTTCACGATCGCGTGAGGGGATATGAGATTGCGTGGGGCTGAAGAGTGGTGCTCCGCGATCGCGGTGAAGAAATCACTGGGCATAATTAATTAAACCCTTCCGCGACTTAACCCTTATTTTACACCATTCTTGTATGGCAAAGAGCTCTTGGGAGGCGATTTTGAAGAGGAAATTTCTTGTTCTTCATAGAGGTAAGTGTTCTAATCATTAAAACTCGATTATGGGTGATCATAGAGCATAAAACCAGTGTAAATTCATGGTAGCACAATAGAAAAATTGGGTTTTAGGGCTTGAGATTAAGAGACCTTTAGGGGTCGATTTGAGGGGTTAAACGAACTTCGATTTTGGTGTTATTTATATGTACGGAATCGTGGGAGGATGAAGAACACTTTTCTGTAAAAATTTCTGAGTTTCGGGACGTGGGCCCGAGGGTCGGGTTTTGACCAATTTCGGGTGTTTGGGTGAATTTTGATATTTTCAATTGGAAATCGTTCCTTAAGCATATATTGATGATAAAAATCTGAACTTGGTAGATTTGGAGCTCTCGGAGGCCGAATTTAGAGGCAAGGGCACTACAGAGTAGTGAGTTAGCCAGTTTTGAGGTAAGTAACGCTTCCAAACTTGGAACCGAGGGTTCGAAACCCCAAAGTATTTGATATTTGCTGTTAATTAAGGTGACACACTTGCCAAATGAGGGGCATGCGGGCGTTTACCGAATATTTATAGCCTGGCTCATCCCGTTGCACTGTCTAATGGTTATCTAAGGTTGATATTTTGTATGTGAAGGTGGTATCTACCTTGAACGAAATAGAAATCATGCTAAGTATAAATGTTAAGGCTTCACGCCGATGTGTTTAGAACGAAATGGTCGATTAATGCTGTCTCTATCTGTGATTATTGCTTTCATGTACTCAGTCCTGTTATAGTATATGTTTCATGCCTCAGTCTCGTAAGTTGCTAGTTTATTCTATATTATCATTGGTTTGANGCACACCGCAGCGATCCTGAAATCATGCCTTCGTTGGCTTGATATAGCGCTGGCTGGAAGGAGCCCCTCCGGAGTCTATACACCCCCAGTGAGTGCACAGATATTCCGGAGATGGATTTCTCCGCGGTTATTATGTTCCGGAGATTGATTTCTCCGTGGTTATTATGTTCCGGAGATGGATTTCTCCGTGGGGGCTGGATCAGCCTTTTTCCTCAGTACTTAGTGACTGTGTCACTTGTGTTTATGTAATATCCAGGATGGACTTCCCTGGGCCTGAAGGCCGTATTTTAGTACTGAGTGGACCACCTTATGAGAGCTTGATTAATGAGTATACATCATTCATGGTTCTATATGCATTTATGCTAGTATGTAGAGTTACAGACATATCTTGATACATCGTGCTTATTTCCTGATATACTACTGTCATGTCCAATTTATATACTGTTGTTTGAATTGTGAGAGGTTTAGTCCGTCACTACCTCTCAGCCCGTAGTTTGTTTTCGTTACTACTGATTTGGTGTACTCACGTTACCCTCTGCACCTTGTGTGCAGATCCAGGTACAGAGGAGTTCAGCTCGGGTCAGGGAGCGCATCAGTTTCATCAGAGTTGACGAGGTAGCAGCTGGCGACCGTGATCTCGTCTTCTCTTTCCTTTCTACCTGTCGTATTTATTTTCAGACTATGTTAGTCATTTTTTTTTTGATTTTTAGTAAGTATTAGCAGCTCATGACCGTGTGACACTGGATCCGGGATTTGTAGGATTTGATCTTTTAAATTTATTAAACTGGTTTTCCCAAAATACTGGATTTATTATTATTGTTATTGATTTCAGAATTTGTTAAAAATGGGCTTTTTATGGGAATTGTATTTAGTGAGATAAAATGGGTGGCTTGCCTGGTTCCACGACAGGCGCCATCATGACTCTGAAAATGGGTCGTGACAAGTTGGTATCAGAGCGCTAGGTTAAATAGGTCTCACCAGTCATGAGCAAGTTTAGTAGAGTCTTGCGGATCGGTACAGAAACGTCTGTACTTATCTTCGAGAGGCTGCAGAACCTTTAGGAAAAATTTCACATTCTTTGAATTCTGTCGTGCGACAATGTTGAACTTTGAAACTAAACTTCTGTTGTTTTCATTCTCTCACAGATGGTGAGGACTCATGCTAATGATAGTGGTGACCAGATCCCAGCAGGACCAACCCGAGGTCGAGGCCGTGGTCGTGGCAGAGAGAGGGGTGTAGCCCACACAGAAGCTGGGGCAGCACCTGTGGACCCTCGCGTTACTCAGGAGCAGGTCCCCGCAGCTGAGATTCTGGCGGGGCAGACTCAAGCACCAGCAGTGCCTATTGTGATTCCGGGTCTTCAGGAGACCCTACCCCAGATTTTGACGGTGTGCACCAGCTTGGCACAGGCCGTCGCTATGTCCAGTACTGCTACTACTTCTCAGGCCGGGGGAGGCATCCAGACTCCAGCTGCCCGGACACCTGAGCAGGTCACCCAGGGACTTCAGACACCTGGGGCTGCCCCAGTACAGCAGATTGCTCCGACACAGGATTATGTGGTCCCAACCTTATCTGGCGATGAGCAGCGTAGGTTGGGGAGGTTCAACAGACTCCAGCCTCCGACTTTTAGGGGTACAGAGGGTGAGGATGCCCAAGCCTTCTTGGACAAGTGTCAGAGGATACTACGTACTGCAGGGATATTAGAGGCCAGCGGGGTTCCATTCACTACATTCCAGTTTTCAGGAGCTGCACTTGCTTGGTGGGATGCCTATGAGAGGCGCAGACCCGCTGATGCAGCGCCCCTCACATGGAACCAATTCTCCATTCTCTTTCTGGAGAAGTATATACCACAGTCTGGTAGAGAGGAGCTGCACAGAGAGTTCGAGCAGTTGCGTCAGGGAGACATGACCGTGATGCAGTATGAGATGAGGTTCTCTGAGTTAGCCTGTCATGCCATCTGGCTAGTTCCCACATATAGGGAGAGGATTCAGAGATTTGTTGATGGTCTTTCTTACCAGCTACAGGTTTTTTCGACCAGGGAGAGGCTATCCGGTGCTTCTTTTGAGGAGGTAGTTGACGTAGCCAGGGATATTGAGTCCGTGCGCCGCCAGGAGCATGTTGAGAGGAAGGCCAAGAGGCCTCGAGGTTCTGGTAATTATAGTGGTGATCACTCGGGATGTCAGTCCCGACACAGTAGAGGCAGACCATTCAGGCCTACTCCACCAACCCGTCCAACTTACAGTGGTGCTTCATTAGGACACGGTCCCTGTAGCTCTCATCCGGACCGTTCCTCATTTAGTGCACTTCCAGCCCAGAGCTCATCTCGGCCACCATCAATTCAGGGTTCCTCAACACATGGTTCTTCTAGCAGCTACCCAGGTCCCAGGGGTTCCCTTCAGTCCCCATCGCCAATTGCTGGTAGAGGTTGTTTCGAGTGTGGGGATCTGGGTCACATCAAGAGGTATTGTCCCCGCCTTACTGGTAGTTCGTTTCAGCACAGGAACCAGCCTCCAGCTTCAACACCAGTTACTACACCACCCGCTCAAGCATCCAGGGGTGGAGGTCAGTCAGGCAGAGGCCGCCCCAGAGGGGGAGGTCGGTCAAGTGGAGGGCAGGCCCGTTTCTACGCACTTCCGAGCAGACCAGATGCCATGGCTTCAGATGCAGTGATTACAGGTATTATCTCAGTCTGTCACCGGGATGCTGCAGTATTATTTGATCCTGGTTCTACGTATTCATATGTTTCTTCATACTTTGCACATTTCTTGGATACACCCCGTGAGTCCTTGTTTTCAGCTATTCATGTGTCGACTCCGGTGGGGGATACTATTGTGGTAGACCGGGTGTACCGGTCTTGTATTATATCTATTAGGGGTCGGGAGACCCGAGCAGATATATTATTACTTAGCATGGTTGACTTCGATGTGATTTTAGGCATGGATTGGCTATCTCCGTACCATGTGGTTCTCGACTGTCATGCCAAGACCGTGACCTTAGCAATGCCTGGGTTGCCAAGGATTGAGTGGAGAGGTTCGGTGGAGTACGTCCTAGCTGGGTGATTTCCTTTTGAATGCTCATCGTATGATTGGGAAGGGGTGTGAGTCTTATCTATTCTTTGTGAGGGATGTTAGTAATCAGACTCCTTCCGTTGATTCTGTTTCCGTGGTCCGTGAGTTCCAGGACGTTTTCCCAGCAGACCTGCCAGGCATGCCACCTGACAGGGACATTGATTTTGGTATCGACCTATTGCCTGAGATCCAGCCTATCTCTATTCCTCCTTACTGCATGGCCCCAACAGAGTTGAAGGAATTGAAGGAACAACTTCAGGAACTCCTAGATAAGAGGTTTATTCAGCCTAGTGTGTCTCCTTGGGGTGCACCGGTGTTGTTCGTAAAGAATAAGGATGGATCCATGTGTATGTGCATTGACTACAGGTAGCTGAACAAGGTTACGGGGAAGAACCGGTATCCCTTGACCCATATTGATGACTTGTTTGATCAGCTTCAGGGAGCTAGAGTGTTCTCTAAGATCGACTTGAGGTCTGGGTACCATCAGCTGACGATTTGGGATTCTGATATTCCGAAGACCGCTTTTAGGACCAGATATGGCCACTATGAGTTTCCGGTTATGTCTTTTGGGCTGACCAATGCCCCACCGCGTTCATGCATTTGATGAACAGCGTGTTTCAGCCTTACCTTGATTCATTCGTTATTGTGTTCATTGATGACATCCTGGTGTACTCTCGTAGCCAGGAGGAGCACGCTCAGCATTTGAGGGTTGTGTTGCAGAGATTGAGGGAGGAGAAGCTTTATGCAAAGTTCTCCAAATGTGAGTTTTGGCTTGGTTCAGTAGCTTTCTTGGGTCACATA
>ML420087.1:21363-57710 GCA_005239525.1 Nicotiana knightiana
GATAGTTAATCACAAGTCCCTGTGGGTACGATATCTGGACTTAAAATCCTATATTACTTGTCGACCACGTACACTTGCGTGTGCATTGGGAAATCAACCAACACCGATCTTCATTATTTGATCAGATTAAGGCACGACAATATTATGACCGCCACTTGTTAGTTCTTCAGGATAGAGTTCGTCGGGGCGATGCCCGGGATGTGACTATCGATGATGGCAGGGTTATGAAGATGCATGGCCTTATTTGCGTGCCCAATATGGATGGTATTCGAGAGTTAATATTAGAAGAGGCTCACATTTTGCGGTATTCTATTCATCCGGGTGCCGCGAAGATGTACCAGGATCTGAGGCAGCAGTATTGGTGGAGGCGGATGAAGAAAGATATTGTTGAGTCTGTAGCACGGTGCCTCAACTTCCAACAAGTCAAGTTTGAGCACCAACGGCCAGGTGGATTACTTCAGAGGTTAGATATTCCGGAGTGGAAGTGGGAGCGGATCACCATGGATTTTGTAGTTGGGCTTCCACGAACTTCGAAGAGTTCTGATGCTATTTGGGTAATTGTGGATAGATTGACCAAGTTCGCGCACTTCATTCCTGTCAGCACTTCTTATACTTCAGAGTGGTTAGCTGGTATTTACATTAAGGAAATTGTCCGGTTGCATGGAGTTCCGGTTTCTATTATTTCTGACAGGGGTAGTCAGTTCAAATCTCAATTTTGGAGGGCCGTACAGAGAGGTATGGGTACTGAGGAAGAGTTGAGCACTGCATTTCATCCTCAGACCGACGGGCAGTCGGAAAGGACTATTCAGATTCTTGAGGACATGTTACGGGCTTGTGTGATTATTTTGGCGGTTCTTGGGATCAGTTTTTTCCATTAGCGGAGTTTGCGTATAATAACAGCTACCAGTCCAGTATTCAGATGGCCCCGTTTGAGGCTTTATATGATAGGAGGTGTAGATCGCCGGTTGGTTGGTTCGAGCCTGGGGAGGCTAAGTTATTGGGCACATATTTGGTCCAGGATGCGTTGGAGAAGGTGAAGTTGATTCAGGAGCGACTTCGCACGGCGCAGTCTAGACAAAAGGGTTTTGCGGACCGGAAGGTTCGGGATGTATCTTTTATGGAAGGGGATAAGGTACTGCTGAAGGTATCACCTATGAAGGGTGTTATGAGGTTTGGAAAGAGAGGAAAGCTAAGCCCGCGGTTTATTGGTCCTTTTGAGGTGCTTCAGAAGGTTGGAGAGGTGGCTTATAGACTTGCCTTGCCACCCAGTCTATCGAGTGTTCATCCGGTATTCCATGTGTCGATGCTCAGAAAATATGTTGGTGACCCATCTCATGTGTTAGAATTCAACACAGTTCAGCTTGAGGATGATATGTCTTATGAGCTAGAGCCAGTGGCTATTTTGGCTCGCGAGGTCAGAAAGTTGAGGTCAAAGGAGATAGCTTCAGTAAAGGTCCATTGGAGAGGTCAGCCAGTGGAGGAGGCTACTTGGGAGACCGAGCGAGAGATGCAGAGAAAATATCCTCATTTGTTTGAGACTCCAGGTATGTTTCTAGACCCGTTCGAGGACGAACGTTTGTGTAAGAGGGGGAGAATGTAACGACCCGGTCTGTCGTTACGTAAAAACCTGCATTTAAATTACTTTTATTGACTTGTTATAAATTGGTTATTCTATTATTGATGTGTTAGAGTTGATAGGCTTGAAATCAGAATGGTTAAATGAGAATTCAGTAACTTAGTCTTTAAAGATAACCTTATAATGGAAAAAGTCAACTGAGAGTTGACTTATTGGTAAATGACCGCGGAATGCAGATTTTATGGCTCAGATAGCTTTTTGAGGTGATTTGGGACTTAGGAGTGTGTTCGGAATATTTTTGTGATGTCCGGTGTAGAATTAGGCTTGAATTGGCGAAAGTTAGTTTTTGGCGATTTCCAGTAGGCAGTGAAAAATAGGCTATCGGGGTCGGAATGGAGTTCCGACAGTTGGAACAGGTTCGTAATGCCATTTTGGATGTGTCTGCAAAATTTTAGGTTAATCGGAGTGGTTTTGGATGGTTTTGGCATCACTGGTGGATTTTAGAAATTTCAAAGTTCTTAGGCTTGAATCCGATGTAAATTTGGTGTTTTGATGTTAGTTTTAGTGTATTGAGAGTGCAACTAAGTTTGAATGATGTTATGGGATGTGTTGGTAACTTTGGTTGGGGTTCCGAGGGGCTCGGGATTGATTTCGGTTGGTTAACGGGCATTTTGGACTTCGAGCAATTGCTGGTTTTCTGGTGTCAGTGCAACAGATTTTTACTCTCTGCGATCGCATTGAGAATTTCGAGAGGGG
This sequence comes from Nicotiana knightiana, assembly GCA_005239525.1. Lineage (NCBI taxonomy): Eukaryota > Viridiplantae > Streptophyta > Magnoliopsida > Solanales > Solanaceae > Nicotiana > Nicotiana knightiana. The sequence goes on from ML420087.1 coordinate 23,696, forward strand.
GTAGGATTTACACTCTGCGATCGCATAAGTGGGATCGCGATCGCAGAGGTCAGGCAAGGCAGGCATCGCGATCGCGTGAAGGGGATCGCGATCGAAGAGGGATAAGGCAGGCGCGTGGGGGCGAGGTTGATTGGTCTTCGCGATCGCGTGAGGGGAGCTGCGATCACGTGGGGATGAAGAGTGGTGCTCCGAGATCGCGACAGGGAGTCCGCGATCGCAGTGAATAAATCATTGGGCATAATTAATTAAACCCTTCCGCGACTTAACCCTTATTTTACACCATTCTTGTACGGCAAAGAGCTCTTGGGCGGCGATTTTGAAGAAGAAAATTCTTGTTCTTCATAGAGGTAAGTGTTCTAATCATTAAAACTCGATTATGGGTGATCATAGAGCATAAAACCAGTGTAAATTCATGGTAGAACAGTAGAAAATTGGGTTTTAGGGCTTGAGATTAATAGACCTTTAGGGGTCGATTTGAGGGGTCAAACGAACTCCGATTTTGGTGTTATTTATATGTACGGAATCGTGGGAGGATGAAGAACACTTTTCTGTAAAATTTCTGAGTTTTGGGACGTGTGACCGGGGGTCGGGTTTTGACCAATTTCGGATTTTTGGGTGAATTTTGATATTTTCAATTGGAAATCGTTCCTTAAGCATATATTGATGATAAAAATCTGAACTTGGTAGATTTGGAGCAATCGGAGGCCGAATTTAGAGGCAAGGGCACTACGGAGTAGTGAGTTAGCCAGTTTTGAGGTAAGTAACGCTTCCAAACTTGGAACTGAGGGTTCGAAACCCCAAAGTATTTGATATTTGCTGTTAATTAAGGTGACACACTTTCCAAGTGAGGGACATGCGAGCGTTTATCGAATATTTATAGCCTGGCTCATCCCATGGCACTGTCTAATGGTTATCTAAGGTTGATATTTTGTATGTGAAGGTGGTATTTACCTTGAACGAAATAAAAATCATGCTAAGTATAAATGTTAAGGCTTCACGCCGATGTGTTTAGACCGAAATGGTCGATTAATGCTGTCTCTATCTGTGATTATTGCTTTCATGTACTCAGTCCTGTTATAGTATATGTTTCATGCCTCAGTCTCGTAAGTTGCTAGTTTATTCTATATTATCATTGGTTTGATTTGCATATGTTAGAGCATTGTAAGTGAGACTGGAAGGTACTGACTGAGTGAGGCCTGGAGTATGAGGTCGGACTGCACACCACAGCGATCCTGAAATCATGCCTTCGTTGGCTTGATATAGCGCTAGCTGGAAGGAGCCCCTCCGGAGTCTATACACCCCCAGTGAGTGCACAGATATTCCGGAGATGGATTTCTCCGCGGTTATTATGTTCCGGAGATTGATTTCTCCATGGTTATTATGTTCCGGAGATGGATTTCTCCGTGGGGGCTGGATCAGCCTTTTTCCTCAGTACTTAGTGACTGTGTCACTTGTGTTTATGTAATATCCATGATGGACTTCCCTGGGCCTGAAGGCCGTATTCTAGTACTGAGTGGACCACCTTATGAGAGCTTGATTAATGAGTATACATCATTCATGGTTCTATATGCATTCATGTTAGTATGTAGAGTTACAGACATATCTTGATACATCGTGCTTATTTCCTGATATATTACTGTCATGTCCAATTTATATACTGTTGTTTGAATTGTCAGAGGTTTAGTCCGTCACTACCTCTCAGCCCGTAGTTTGTTTTCGTTACTACTGATTTGGTGTACTCACGTTACCCTCTGCACCTTGTGTGCAGATCCAGGTACAGAGGAGTTCAGCTCGGGTCAGGGAACGCATCAGTTTTATCAGAGTTGACGAGGTAGCAGCTGGCGACCGTGATCTCGTCTTCTCTTTCCTTTCTACCTGTCGTATTTATTTTCAGACTATGTTAGTCATTTTTTTTTGATTTTTAGTAAGTATTAGCAGCTCATGACCGTGTGACACTGGATCCGGGATTTTTAGGATTTGATCTTTTAAATTTATTAAACTGGTTTTCCCAAAATACTAGATTTATTATTATTGTTATTGATTTGAGAATTTGTTAAAAAAGGGCTTTTTATGGGAATTGTATTTAGTGAGATAAAATGGGTGGCTTGCCTGGTTCCACGACAGGCACTATCACGACTCCGGAAATGGGTCGTGACAGGTTCTCTACTAAATCTCTATCTTTCTACCTTTTATTTATGTTCCTGTTATTTGCTTCCACATTCGTATCATCTGGTATCAGTGCTTGGATTGGTGTTTGTTTCTACATACACTAGCTAAGTATTTGATTTTATTTGAAAATAAAAAATATAAATTTTATATATATATATGTAGGTTCTTTGTGTTCTTGAGTTGAATATTTGATTTCTTGGATCTTGATACATATTGATGTTTGCGATTGATTGAGGTTTGTTGTCTATGTGAAAATATATCAAATGAAGTTTGTTTGAAGTCATTTGAGTGACTACAAGTGTGTAACGATCCAACGGTCATTTTGAGCAATTTCACTTTGCTCGGTAGTTTGAGGGCATGAGTAGCTCCGTATGATGTATTATGACTTGTGTGAATTTTCGGTTTTGGTTTTCAGGTTATTTGGAAGTGATTTGGAAGAATGAATCTCATGTTTGAAGATTTAACCAAGTTTGACTTTTGGGTATTTAACCTGGAACAGAGTTCTGATGGTTCCATTAGGTCCGGATGGAGATTTTGGAATCGGTCATATGCCCGAATTGGCATTTTAATATTTCTAGAAGGTTTTGGCGCTAATTGACGGATGTTGAAAATTCGAAGGTTGGGAAGTTCATAATTTTGACTTTGAGGATATCAGATTCGATTTTTTGTTTCAGGAGTTGGAATATCTTTTTTACGTTATTTGGGGCTTGTGTGCAAAATGTAGGTTCATTCCGGGTTGATTTGATATGTTTCGGCGCGAGTTATGGAAATTAAAAGTTCAAAGTTCATTTAAATTTGATTCGAGGTGCGATTCATTGTTTCGATATTGTTATGCGTGATTTGAGACCTCAGGTTGGTCCGTGTTATGTTATGAGATTTGTTGGGATGTTCGGACGTGATCCTGAGGGGCTCGAGCGTGTTTCAGATTGATTTGGGGCTATTTTTCTCCATGTTTCTATTGCTGGTGTGTTCTGGTTTCTGGTGCCTTGATTGTTCTACGCGATCACGGATTAGGAGATGCAATCGGGTACAGGGAAATATGGATATGGGATGTTTCTTATTCGCATTCACGATTGGACAAATGCGATCGCGTAACGTGGTGTTAAATACTTGACGCATTCGCACAGTGGGTATCGCGTTCGCATAGGGGCGGAGCTGAGAGCTGGAATTGGAAGCTTCTTCAACGGGTTCGTGTAATATTGGACGTGATCGCAAAGAGTGGGCGCTGTGTTCTTCGCATTTGCAGGAGTTAATTCGCGATCACGTAGGGTATTTGTTGGAGGTAGTGTTGTTGTTCTTTGCGTTAGCGGCGCTTTGTGCGCAATCGCGTTAGGTATTTTCTGGGGTAGTGATTTTCCTTCTTCCCAATTGCGAGGGTATTTCTGTGACCGTGATTCGTTAAATTGCCCAGTGATTATAAAGTACTCTATTTCGGAGGTTTCAACCATTTTTGCATATTTGAAGCTATGGAGCTTGGATTGAAACGATTTTAGAATTTTCGTCCCGTTCGGCATCTTTCGAGCAGCTTCGTACTATGTGTTATGACTTGCGCGGGTGGCCGATTTCAGCTTTCGGATGATTCGGGGTCAATTTGGAAGAAGGATTCTTGTTTTAGAAGTTTCAGCGATAAACGTTGACCGAAATTTGACTTTTGTGTAGACGACCCCGAAATGGCATTTTGATGATTCCAATAGCTTTGTATGGTGATTTTGGACTTAGGCGTGTGTTCGAATTTGGATTGGGAGGTCCATACGGTAATTTGAAGCATTTTAGCGAAAATTGAAAACTTGAATTTTAGAAGGTTGAGAGGTTTGACCTAGAGTTGACTTCGGTGATATTGGGGTTGGAATGCGATTTGGAGAGTTGAATTAGTTTAGTTATATAATTTGGAACTTGCATGCAAAATTTGGCGTCATTCCGGGTTGATTTGAAATGTTTCGGCGCGAGTTTTAGAAGTTAAAAGATTTGGAAATTTATAAGTCCGATTCGTGGTGTGATTTGTAGTTTCGACGTTGTTTGACGTGATTTGAGACTCTAGTGAGTTCGTATTATGTTATGGAACTTGTTGGCATGTTTCGACGGGATTCCGAGGGCCTCAGGTGTGTTTCAGATAGGCTACGAGCCATTTCTTCAGTCTTTTGAGTTGCTGGTTTTTGGTGTCGCTATTGCTCTTCGCGATCGCGAAGATGAAAATGTGACCGCGTAAGGTTTCTTGGATCTTATGGATTTTGTTCATCGTGAACGCGATCGTGGTCATGAGTTCGTGAAGCTTATGCAGTCAGATGTCTGCGTTCGCACTCTTCTTTCTGCGATCGCGTAGTGCTTTTCTTTGGGCAGTGATATTTCATCTTCGCGATCGCATTCATTTGTTCGCGATTGCGTAGTGTTTCTCTTGGAAGATGATGATTCCTTCTTCACGATCACATACGAATTTCCGCAATCGCGATGCATGTTACCAGGGCAACAAAATATATTTTCCAAAATCAAGGGTTTTGTCCATTTGTCATCTTTTGAGCTAGAGACCTCGGATTTAAATGATTTTTCGTGGAATTTTCAAGAAAATCATTGGAGTAAGTGTTCTTCACTCGAAATTGATTATACTTCATGATTTCATCTTTATTTTTATCATTAAATTAGTGTTTTGAGTTGAGAAAAAATGGGAATTTTTGAAGAAATCTTTCAAAATATAAATCGAGGATTTGAAGGGCGATTTGATATCAGAATTTAGTAATTCTTGTATGGTTAAACTCGTCATTGAATGGGTGTTTGGAGTTTGTGAATTTTATCGGGTTCCGAGATGCGGGCCCAGGGGTTGACTTTTTTAGTTCTTGTTAAAGATTGAAGCTTTATTATCCGAAATTGTTTACTATGAGTTTTATTTATGATTTGAAGTTGTTTTGGCTAGATTTGAGCTGTCCGGAGATTGTTTCACTCGAGAAGGTCATTTTAGAGTAACAGTCTAGCTTCCTTGAGGTAAATATCTTGCCTAACTTTGTGTGGGGGAACTACCCCTTAGGATTTGAGTCATTTGTGTTAGTTGTGTCATGTGGAGGCCGTGTACGCGAGGTGACGAGTACGTGCACGAGCTTATTTGTGAAAATTTGACCATTTAGGTCTCTTAGGTTCTTGTTTCCATTAAATATGAAGTTGTCTTGTCACGTTAGATTCCCCATTTACTAAATTCATCCTTATGTGTCTTATTTGAAATTAATTGCTTCACGTTTTACCCTTATTGTCGATTAAACTCTTATGTGCCTTAACCGGAGTTGTTGCCTCTGTTATTTCCATGCTATCCTTTCCGTAATTGTTTATCCTTGATTGAAGTTATTATTATCTTTTTCGTAATTGTCTATCATTAGTTGAAGTTCTTATTATTTTTTTCATATTCTGCTATCCTTAATTGAATTTGTTATATCTCTTCCGTAATTGCTCAACCCTAAATGAAGTTTTGTCATCCCTTGTCATTGTTGACTTGTCCTTATTTGGAATCATTGATTCATGTTATCCCTCTTATCATTGAATTGTATTGTGAAATCATTGCTACACATTATCTCTTCCTTGTTGAGCTATTCTTGTTGAGACCATTATTCCATGTTGTGTCTTTCTTTGTGAGCTCGTTCTTCCGTTTCTTTGTGTTTTGAAGTTCCCGAGTTGATTTAATTTCTGTATTCTTGTATTATTATCATTTTTGCTTTTGTATTCAGTGTTTTTGAGCCGAGGGCTATGCGTGGTTGTGATATTGAAACTGTTTTGAGGAAATATTGTGGCATGTGGGCACATATTGTGAAAGTCATTTATTTGAGTTGCTATGTTTTGGCATACGTGTTATTGTTGAGATAATTGTTATGTGTTTGCACGAGGTTTCTTCCGTGCTTTTGTTATTGTATTGCACGAAGTTTCTGCCGTACCATCGTTATTCTGTTGCATGAGGTTTCTGCCGTGTTGTTGTTATTATTGATACACACGCGGTGGTATAAGGTCTGGGTGTTGAAACACACGCGATGAGATAAGGGGGGATTGAAACGCGTGGCTAGTAGGGGAACTACTAGAAGCCATGAGGTGTGATAAGATGAGCTAAAATGCGGGATGCTATTTCGGGAAAAATGATTTTCAAAAACTAAATATAAAGGCTCCCGCTGTAATATAAAGAAAGTTTGTGATTCATTTTATGATTTGGGACTATGAGGCGGTACCTCGGTAGGGCTCTTGTTGTCATTTTCCCATTCTTTTGTACTTGTCCTTGTATGTTGTTTCCTTAGCATACTATTCATTATTTTTCTCCGTGTTGCACTATTTGCTTTGTTCTGTGTAGTTAATCTTGTTGTACTATTCATGGTTTTCATTTCATGATTGTCTTTATTACAATGTACACTTTGTGGTGATCGCTTCTTATGTGTTATTCATTGTCTCTATTCTTACTTGTTGACTTAAATGCTGGTAGAACACTTGCACAAAGATAAATCACCCATATCGGCCTAAGAAGATGAATCCTGATGTTTTGACCATTTACATATACCCCCGTGTACTTGCCTTATGTGTGAGAGTTATCCTGTTGGCACGTGAGTTGTCTGTGCAGTCATGAGGTATTATTATTGTCGGCATGTGAGTGGTCCGAGCGGATATTAGATATTGTCACCCCTTGTGTAGTGCTTTTATGAATTTTAATGTGGGCACAAGATGCCAAGTGATTAGGGTTCACGAATTGGGACCCGTGATTGTTTTTGAGGTTTGGTACCTCGTGGAAATTCTTGGATAAACCTGGTGTGAAAGCGGTCATTCCTACTGAGTTGTGACTTGTCTTCCCTTATTTGATTTCACCAGATTGAACTGTGTTTGGATTATTCTACAGTGTTATTACCTGTTGTGTTTCGTTGCTTACTGTTGCTTTTAGTCTCTATTGCAAATATTGTATTATTATTTTCATCATGCCTAGCTTATTATTGATATTGTTCCCTGTTAGCTCTACATTTATACTTGTTCAGGTTGTTTAGTCCAGTGGGTGTCTTGACTGTTCCTCGTCACTACTCCACCAAAGTTAGTCTTTATACTTGTTGTGTACCGATGTGGTGTACTCATACTACGCTTCTGCACATTTTTGTGCAGATCCAGGTGCCTCGGTTATTGTTTACTATTAGCTAGTTGGTCGAGCACTGCTGTGGAGACTCAAGGTAAACCTGCCGTCGTGTTTGCATGCCTCGGAATCACCTTCTGTTATTGTACTTGTACTGTTTAATTCTATTTTGAATATTTATATTTAGGGACTTTCTTAGCAAAATCAGTAGAGCTTATGACTTCTACTACCGATTTCAAAATTATAAGTTGTGTATAAAGATTTGTATTTCATATTTATCAATTGGTGGTTGAATTCTTCTATTAATTCAGTAAGTGTTAGGCTTACCTAGTATTAGGTACTATGTGCCGTCACAACATCCTATGATGGAAAATTGGGGTCGTGACAAAAGTTTTGGGCAGCCACTCTTTTGTATTTATCCAAAGAAGAAAAATTTGGGCAGCCACCTTTTATTCATCCTTATTCAAGGTGATATATATCACTCTTGTGAAGATATCCTTAACCACCTCCTCTAATTTAGTCTTCTCCAACAAAAGAGAACCTTAAAAACTCCTCTCCTATCATAAAATTCTCCCACCAAGTCACCAACAAGACTTGCCTTGGTTGATCCACAAGTTACTTCTCATCTTTGAGGTAAGTTTACCAAACCCATTTCTGAACTGGAACACTATTAGTAGTTTAGCATATCTCTTCATATAAAACTCCTTTTTAAGTGAGCCAAATTTTTCTGGAAAGCTATTTTATAGATCTATAACCTTTGTTCAAGCTCCAAAACCTAATTTTTCTAGTATTTGTCCGAAAAAGGGTGATAAAGTAGAGGACATGTGCTGCCAGATTTTCTGTTTTAAGAGCCCTCCATGCACTACTGTTAGTATTGTGAGCAACATACCTCTTTTTAAAAAATTGATATGAGTGTGATTCAAGACTCTGTGAAACCCTAAAGCATATATCTACAACTCTCATTAATTCCATAAAGCCTATTTTTTTCGTTTACATATTTAAAACTTATCCACATCACAAGATAATGGTACTATCTAGAATTTTTATTTCAAATATTTAGGGTGATTTTCACCAATATCATATTTAATTCGACATGTTAAAATAACTGAACTCATAGAGATATTTTATTATATATTTAAGTTATATATACTCTTGTAAAATCTAAGGGGAAATGTTTGAGGAAGTGAACAGATTTAGTTTGTCAATGACGTAGATGATTCGAACGTCCTCAAGTAGTAGTTGAATTATTTTGTGGTAAGATACCAAGGTTTGTGTATAAACTCTATACCCTTTTTACTTGCTGGAATATTTTTAAATAACTTGAGATTTTGTTTCTCTTGTCTTCAATTTTATTACACCCCATATTTTCGTACATGAGAGTATGTCGTAAGTCAATTGATTTAAGCTCAGAAATAAGATTGTATTTAAAAGAACATAAAGTAAGTTAATCATGTTAACTTGAAGGTTACTAATATTTGAGATCATGGACTGCAAGTACCAAGAGGGTTGGAAGACTTAGAAGCTAAACCAATTGAAGAAAATAAGTTTTGTCGAAAGTCGATACATCTGGAATATTATAACATGAACTATTGGGGTGAGACTATATTTATTAACATGATAAGGAGGTTATGTTATGAGTTATTTTAGTCTTATGATAGTTGTGTGTTATATTTTGAAGTCAAGAAAGTTGTGGAATGACAAAAGTTGTCGCAACGTATGTTCATAATTTTACTTAAACTTTAGGTCAAATGTTACTAAGCTTTTCTCCCAATTTTCTTGGTACGGGGTGATATACACTCAAAATTGAATATTTATGAGCCTATTTTCCAACGTATTAAATCGTTCATTGATACAATCTCGGAGTAGGGAGATATTCGCATTTTCGCGAGACTGCGCCAAGTAGCTCTCTATGGGGCCCACATAGGCGGTTTAAGACATATGGATATATATATATATAAGATGTCTCAACCCCGTTTTTAGTCATTAATTTTCAGTATATTCGGACCTTAGAACCCTAAAAACACTCTCTCAAATTTATCTCATGATGCAAGACCCAAACAAAGGGTAAACAACACAAATCAAGTGTCGGAAATTTCGTCGCGCTAGTAAGTTTCTTGTTCTTCTTGTTGTTGCTGATTTTTGGGTGGTTCCAGCTCATGTGGGAGGTTGTTTTAAGTGGTTTATGTTCTGTAAAATACTCTCTCATGGTTTTCATATCAAACCTAGGTTATTTCAAGTCTTGCAAATGAATTACACCATATTTCAACATCAAAAGTTAGTTCTAGTGAAGAACAATACCTCTTTGAGGTTGTGTTGTCATTGACGATAGTTGTGGGCTGTGTTTGGATGACATTTGAAGTTGTTGCTTGGATAACGTGAGTATAACAACCTAATAATTGTTCTTAATCTTGCTTGTATGTTGATTAAGTTGTTTGGATGATAAACTACAAGATACTACTTGGATTAGCTTTAATGATGTTGTATTGCCATTGAGGGCTATTGCAAGCGAAATATAACTTGGATTTTGACTTGAAGTTACTATAGTAGATATTTTTATTGTGTTATTTCATGTGCTTAAGGTTATCTTGATGTTGATTAAGTTAAATGGATGGACTAGACAAGAACTAGTGAATAAAATTGCTAATCGAAGATAGTTAGAGTTGTGGATGATTTTCTTTGTTATAAATATATGGTATAAGTATGGAGTCATTGATGAAATACTTCATTATCATGTTAATGATTCTATTAAGTAAATGTGAGAAGTCTATAATGGGTGATATGGGTTATATGGATTCCAATCGGAGCTTGCCGCTCGTTGTGAAATAGTTGTGACTTGTTGTTGTTATATGCTGTCTTATAATTGATATTTATATATTGCTAGATTTATCTGGCTGTTGTTATTGGTATATGGTATTAGAGGAGGCCCTTGTTACAGGGGAGATGCTGCCCGAATTTATGTAAACGAGCTACTAGCTTAAGCTACAGACTTAGCCTTTTTGCAACACTGATTTTGAATCTCCTTATGCTATAATAGATTGAGTTTACTTGTTTGAAGAGTTGCTTGAAAGGTATTAAGGACTAAAATTGGTTAAGGTACGTTAAGGCACTTTCTTCTTTCTTTTGGCATGATCCAAAGTGAAACGAACGTACACGATACTCTATTTCATAACGAATCTACTCCTAGCAACTAAGGTTGTCCATGTTGTTCTTTTCTTATAAAGTTATCCTAAGAAATTATGTATGATCCTTGAATCCTAGTGAAGTTCATATTGATGGTATGATGTCCATAATGTTTGTCGAAGATGCAATGACCTTACATCACTCCGAAATGTTTAGAACGTGATTTCATGAGTCCAGTATGCATTATATATGTATCTACTTTACTCTACCGAGCCACTCTATAGTCGGCCGGGTACGACACCTATTGTGCAACCACTAATCAGTTGGATTTACCAAGCTCCACGTGGTCGGGTACATATCTACCGAGCCTTATGATGGCCGGGTACGTATTTACCGAGTCCTCTTCGAGGCCGGGTATGATATGATGATGATGGTGATGCCTACAGAGGTGTATGTTTTTAAAAGATTATGTATATATATATGTATCACGCATTTCATGTCACTATCTCTCAGAGGCACTCAGATGCTTCAGGTTGTATCTCCTATATCTCTCTCTTTATATTACTGTTTTTATTTATACTTTTCTGTCTTACATACTCAATACTTTATTCGTACCGATGTCCCTTTTGTTCGGGGACACTGCGTTTCATGCCTGCAAGTCCCGATAGACAGGTTGACAGTCCTCCAAGTAGGCTATCAGCTCAGTGGAAAGTGTTGGTGCACTATAGTTTCTCTGGACTTGCCTATTTGGTCAATATGATTTGGACATGTATTGATTGGTATGACAGGGCCCTATCCTAAAATTTATGATGTTTATGTACTTTTAGAAGCTTGGAGACAGATGTCAGGTATAAGGATGCTTGTATGGCCTTGTTGGCCTATGTTTTGAGTTTACAAATGATCATGTCAGCCTTATAGGCCCGTATGTCATATGTATAAGTTTCTATATCATGTTAGGTCGTCCTATGTGTATGATTCTCTTATGTTTTATTTTGGTTATGTCATGATGACCCTTTTGGCACATTTACCCATGATAGTATGATAAGCAAGATATGTTACGTTGGCACTCGGTTGAATAAAGTACCGGGTGTCCGTCGGAGCCCTCCAGTTTGGGTCGTGACAAAAGTGATATCAGAGCAGTTCTGTCTTAGGGAGTCTACAAGCAGTGTCTAGTAGAGTCTTGTTTATGGGTGTATTGTACACCACACTTATAAGCAGGAGGCTACAAGGCATTTAGGACTGTCACTCTTTCTTATTACTCTAGATCGTGTGGTAGAGCTCAGTTGTAAGAAATCAAACTCCTAAATTCTATTATTCATAATACAATGATGCCTACATATAGAAAGGCAATTGGTAAGAGATTAAATGTGGTTGTGGAAGAGTTGAGTCAAAGGAACTTAATTTTGCATCATGCTTACGATGAGTAAATGTGAGGTCTTCAGTAGATCATGTGTGTACTAAGAGGTGTAAGTTTCTTAATAAGGAGCTCTAAGGCAAGAATATCTATCTATATGGTAAAAAGAAATAAGAGAATCAGAAGGTAGATACAAGTTTCGGAAAGTAAAAGAAGCAAGATGAAGAAGGGTACGAGGTACCTAGTTAATAAAGATTATCAATATTTATAATTCAGGCAGAGAAATATAAGCATTTTTACTTACTTTCAACAGTAACAAAGATATCTGCAATTGACCATACCCATCTCAATTATGGCCTGTGGGAGCTAACAAATATATTTAAGAGAAAGATAGGATATTAGGATCTAGCTGGGGTTAGAGTAACCCAAAATTGTGGATGGATTGTTATCATTATCTAACATTTTTGAAGGGTAGTGCAGGACATGGTAATAGTTCTCATTGGGAGATATCCAGATGGGTCCACTCTAGAATAATACAGTCGGATATGAATACTAGAATGTTCAAAAAGTTCAGAAAGATAGGCAATGGAATCCTAGAAGGGAGGAATATTTACCTTAGGATGACTCCTACCCCTAGTAAAGAGAGAATGTTAGTCGACCCAAGGGCCAATGAGATGGTTCAAGGGGATCTAAAAGCGAAAGGCTGTTTTGTTGAAGTCTTTAGAATAAGGTAATAGACAGAGATATTAGAAGGAGAATAAGAAGAGTAAATGAAGCATTATGGGTAAGATGTGATAAATGAGTGATAACGGTAAATCAAAATATGACAAGATGACAGAGTCTATAGTCCAGTGAAGGAAAACACAAGAGGAGACATGCCTTGAGACAATAAGCCCTAAAGTCATATCCTCATTTTGAGAAATCAGTTGCTGAGTCCAACGTGATTACCAGAAGGAAAATTTAGACCCCCGATTAATAGAAATTAGTATGGGATAGTAAACAAGAAAAAAAACCGAACATGAACTAGGGATAGAAGGAATTGGAAATAGTTGGAATCATTTCAGAGATCGTGTTTCGACAATAATAGAATGAACAAAAGAAGAATAACCTTTAAAGGTCATTCACGAAGACGCTTCCCTAAAGCAAGCACTATGAGCAGAGTTAAGCTTAAGGGACTAAATGTGCCAGTTCCACCAGGTGTCACCCTTGGGCGTAAAAAATTCAATTATCCCGGTGTAGAAGGGTTACCGCAAGGCGAGTAATATGTCAGTGAAGATGTAAAAAAAATGCCAAAGATGAAGAGGTAACTATCGAATGGTAAAGGAAGAATGCGGTAAAAAGGTGAAAGGAATGAGATTGCATTTATTCAGATCCTACAGATATAATATGACTCCAGTACATTATGCAAGCATGACCGGGGAGAATCAAAAGGGTTTTGCACTCGACGATATTGATAAATAAGTGGGAATGAACACTTGATACATAAGGATCACGTACGAGATGTAAGACAAAGGACATAACCCAAGAGGCTTTACATAAAATACAAATATGAGAGTGGACCAACGGGTAGTTTATAGTTGATTCAGAAAGAGCCTAGTTATGGCTAGATAGGAGGATAAAGACAAATCAGTACATCATGAAAGATAAACGTAGTGAAACCCAGCATAGGAAATTCAGTCTCTCAAATACGACATCATAATTCTCGAGAAATATTCAGATAGGAGCTGGGGTAGTAGAAGGTACAATATAAGTGTTACGGAAGTAAAAGAGAGTGCCACTAGGGAGACAACTGAAATTTCAATTCAAAAGCAACAGTACGAGTACAAGGGCGCGAAGGTAAGTTACTAAGGATAATGATAGGCGAGTAAGAACATCAGTAATACCGGGGGGTATACAATGTAATAAGCTCGCAGCTTTACGAGAGTCAGAGGGTCTTCCCAAAGCACTGCAACGAAAGACTAGCTGAGGAAATAAGGAAGAAGGCTTCAACATAAGCATAGTGACCTAAAGAAAAAATGGTCTTGTAACAACAGTGTCACTAATAATATTGTATGCACTCCATAAGAAAGTGGCACTTATCGTGGCTAGTGAACGGGAAGAAGAAAAAAATCAAGAGTTGATAATTGAGATCATATGAGTTACAGGGAACTCCAGTATTCGTGGGCACTAAGATAAGCCAAGTATCCATGAAAGAAGTGGCAGAACGAACAGGAAAAGTAATTGCTTACATTTAAAGACAACGGGAAGCTTTGGGTAAGAAAAAATCTCTCAAGATTCTTTGCAAGAAGAAGACAAAAGAGTTGATATATATTTGGGTGGAGATGCATCGAAGCCGGATTTATAAAGTCAAACTCGAGCATCAGGTAAACCTTACCCTAAAGGGGTACGTGCTTCTTTTCTCGCTTTTGGGAACTAACCATTCGGTGCTTCAGTTGCAGGAAAAAACAGAAGTGTTGGAGCGGTTTTAGGGCAAGGTTGGGCAAGTTAGGCCCGAATACCAAGCACTGAAAGCGCATGTAGGTGTACATGTTGTGGTACAAAGGAATGCTTCGGTCAAGGCTGCTGCCCTCGAGATACAACTTTTCAATGCCCGAGAAGATAACTAAATTCAGTCGAACATGATTTCCAAGCTCAAGGTTGATCTTCTAAATATGAAGGCCGAGGTTGTGGACGCTTGGGCTGAAGCTGAGGTAGTTCGAGCGAAGGTCGATAAGAAGGTGTCCGTTTACTTGAAAGATGATGCTGATGCTCGGGCTCAACTGAGAGGAGCTTTCGACAGAGAGAGAAGGGGCAATGAGTATCCCGATGCATGTCTCGGAGGGAGACCCTCAAAGAGATACATACCAGGGGCTTTGACTTCTCAAAAGAGATAAAGCAGGCCGAGGCAGACAAGATTGACACCAAGTTTTTCCTTTCTTCTTGAGCTGGTGCTGATATTTCTAGGCCGCTGTAGGAGCTGACCCGAGGGGCCTTTGAGGGAACTGGTCCCGAGAGTAGACTAGATTTCTATTTTGTTTGTTTGCATAAGAATCCTGTGGGAGTGTTGTAAATATGTATTTGTAATGCACATATATATATGAAAGATTCTTTGGTTTGATTTCCTTTCCGATAGTTATCCCGATGAATTGGACTTTGAGATGAAACCCTTGGGGTCATAAATTGGCCCTGAGGCTCTATAAGTTGGCGACTCGGGCCTTTACACTTTTGGTTGGTACGAACTTCGGTGTAGCTGGAGACTCGATCTTTTACACATCTTTCGCCTTGAGGCGTTTTAGTTAACCGTGTCGGGCTTAGTCTCTGAGTTGGGTTTCAACTCGAGCTCAATGGCCCTCAGGTTTTCATATTGGCCCTGAGGCACTTTGGGTCGCTATGACCTGTAGCTAGAGACTTGGGATCTTACGCGTAAGTTCGATACGACCTTTAATGTAGCGGGAGACTTGGGATCTTACGCCTTTTTGGCCCTGAGGCGTTTAGTTAACCATATCGAGCTTAGTCTCTGAGTCGGGTTTCGACTCGAGCTCAACGGCCCTCAGGTTTTCAAATCGGCCCTGAGGCGCTTTGGGTCGGTATGACCTGTAGCTGGGGACTTGAGATCTTATGCGTAAGGTCAATACGACTAACTGGCGACTTGGGCTCTTACGCTTTAGGTTGGTACAACCTTTAATGTAGCTGGCGACTTGGGATCTTATGCTTTATGTTGACACAACCTTTATCCGATTCTTCTCGAAGTTTTTCGAAGTAATTGGAGGCGTGTGATTTTATGGCAACATTCGGACGTCTCCGAGTTGCGTTAGTTTGGCCGGAGCCTTATGACGGTGGTCCTTGCATTTGGCCGTAGCCTTTTAGTCCCCGAGTGGGATAGCCATGTCGTCTATATCGAGGGTATGCCTTTTGGGTCTTACAAGTTCGATATATAGCCTTGACTTTGATATGGGGTTTATGCCTGTTTTAGGGTCTTACAAATTTGTACATGCCTTACTTGAGGTCTTACAATTTTGATGTTGCCTCATGGAAGGCTTACGAGTTTGAAGCTGCCGGCCCTGAGGTCTTACGGTTGTGAATCGTCTGTCGAGGTTAGTCTTTGAGTTAGAGTTGATATTGCCCCATGGAGGGCTTATGCTGTTGATATTGCCTCGTGGAGGGCATATAAGTTCGAAGTTTCCGGCCCTGAGGTCTTACGGCTTCGAGTTAGATAGCTTGATGAGCCGAAAGTCGGGGGCAGTCCCTGAGTCAGAATTGATGTTGCCTCGAGGAGGGCTTATGAGCTCGAAGTTACCTGCCCTGAGGTATTACGACTTTGAGTTTGATAACCTGATGAGCCGACTGTCGGGGGCAGTCTACGAGTCGGAATTGATGTTGCCTCGAGGAGGGCTTATGATCTCAAAGTTACCTGCCCTGAGGTCTTACGACTTCGAGTTTGATAACCTAATGAGCCGACTGTGGGGGGAAGTCCCCGAGTCGGAATTGATGTTGCCTCGAGCATGGCTTATGAGCTTGAAGTTGCCGGCCCTGAGGTCTTATGGCTTTGAGTTTTTGGTGACTTGATGGAGTGACTGTCGAGGACAGTTCCTGAGTGCTTGATAAACTTTTGGCCCTGGGGCTGTCTCTTGTGAAAATAACAAGCTTCTTTGATGTGCGAAATTTTTTGTTGATAGAAAGTACTTCTCTAATTACTTGGTACAAGTATACATGTTTTTACCATCGAGGGTTCGATTATTCTATGCGGACACGGTTCATTCGAGCGTTTGGTCCGATACATCATTCTCCTGTCGAGACCCTCTTTGGTATACTTTAGTGATTTCCTAGGGGGATGCCCCTCAGTATTCGGGGTTGATCGAAGAGAAGACTTGAATACTTGGTGAGTTCTCCTTAGGTAGCATATGAATGCTACCTCGTTAAAAACCTCGCCGGTAAATAATGTAATAAGGATAAATAACTATTTTTCCATTAATAAAAATAAATAATGGAAAGCGGAGAAATAACTAACACGAAATAGTTAACAATATCAACAAATACCGGAATGGTAAGCACGGAAATAACACAATGATCATATACAGACCATAACTAACAAAAAAAGTAAGAACAAAACAATAAGAATCACAATGATATACCGCCTCGTGTACCAATAAGAATCACCACCGAGCTATCCCTTCATGAATACATATCAAGAATCACAACCGAGGTACCGCCTCTTATTCACAATTCACAATCTCAATCACACTCCCTCCTTATACCACCGCGTGAGCCTTACATTTGAAATAGGTTTTGAAAACAGTTTCCGTAATGGCTACACACACTTTAAGCCACCTTATGACGCCTCGTGGATTCACGTAGTTCCCCAACAAGCAACAGGCACATAAGTCCCACCTTATACCACTGGATGCACATTAAACCCAAGCCTTATACCACCACATACACGTCAATTTGACATTGCAATAACAACTCGCACCACAAGTGCCCATATATCACAACTTGCCAACAATCAACAATATCAATATTTTAATAACAATAACCCATGGCTCCACCACAACGGGTACAAGAATATGAACAACAATAAGGAATGTAAAATGCTCAACAAGGAAGATGTTTCAAAAATAACAATTTTGCCTCAGCGTGATAATGACTTTCACAACTTCAACACTAATAAGTCAATAGTGAGATAATGTATAACAACGATATTAAATAAGAATAACTCACAATAAAAGAGATAACGTATAACAATGACTTCAAATAATGAAAATCAACAAGGAAAGGGATAACATGAATAATTACTTCAAGTAATGATAATCAATAATGAAGGAGATAATAAGAACAATAACTTTAAATAATGATAATTAATAATGAAGAGATACCATGTAACAATAAAAGGGGCAACACGTTCAACTAAAGCATGAGAGCATTTTATTAAGTAGGATGTAAAACAAGTCAATTAAGGCATATAAAGATAGACCAACACAAATAAGTACAGATTGACTACGAGAATTTAGAACATAATATGTAATTTCAATTAAAGCATGGAAATACTCTAAGTAGCCTAAACTAGTCAAATACCACATACAATCTGTGTACCCACTTGTTACCTTGCGTACATGGCTTTCATATAGCACAAATGAATTAATCAATACCGATCCTAAGGGTTAGTTCCTCCACATAAAGTTAGGCAAAACACTTGTAAGTGGGCAAATGTTATATCAATGAACCATCGTTCATAAAACTTAAATACATATGGGCCGTCAAGGCCTCTGACATACTGTACAAACTGAACCTCTGTCTACAAAGCCTCTAAGATTATTGACATCAAATGTGACAGGGTACCGGCCTACCCATAAGTCTGTAGCAAAACTCTAAAATGTTGACTCTTAGACTCGGCTGCACACCGAATGAGGTGGAGTCTTACTGATCCTTCGCTTAATGCCGATCTCGTCTACTATGAGGGATCTTCAAACTGATTATATATACCTGCATGCATGAATGCAGCATCCCCAACAAAAGGACGTCACTACGAATAATGTACTGAGTATGTAAGGCAGAACTGAAACATAACATTAAGTCAACATTAATTGAAGACATATAAGAATCAACCTGAATCTCTGAAATGCCATCGTATATGCAAACTTATTATACTTACATATATAATGTTTCTCTTTGAGTCTATTTCCATTATCCATATCGTATGATGCATGACTGCCCAACTGATCAGTGGTAACTGCCCGATCGGTCGTAGCACGGTGGTAAATGTGTAACTGCCCGACCGGCCGTAGCTTGGTGGTAAATGTAACTGCCCGACCGGCCGTAGCTTGGTGGTAAATTCATGACTGCCCGACCGGCCGTAGGTAGATGGCAAATGAATATGCATGACTGCCCAACCAGTGGTAAATAATAATGCGTAACTGCCCAACCGGTGGTAATTGCCCGACCGGCCGTAGCACGGTAGTAAATGCATGAAAATACATGTCCCACTATATTATAAACATTAACATCTTTATCATATCCCTCAGTAGAGACTTAGAAACATACTTAGACATGCTTGAATATCACTTTATAGGAATTAATAACATAGATATCCTTAACTGCTAAGAGTAGAACCACTTATGGAATAACATTATATTTACGTCTCGTTACTTGGATCATGCCAAAAGAAAGAAGGAATAGCCTTAACATACCTGGAGTGATTTGAATATTCTCAGGGTGAAGCAACCCCTAAACACAAAAATGGAGTTTTACTTCTGGAATTTTAGATTCAGGAAACATCTCAAGCACTGGGCATGTTAGTGAGAAGGATCTCATGAGACATATGATGGAATAACAAATAGGATGATTTAGGTTACTAGGGATTAGAGAATCAAGTAAATGATAGATTTGGTTTCCAAATCCTCCTATTATTTAAAATGCAAGAACAAGAGCTTTCACAGATAAAACTATCAGCTTCTAGAGCGCGAACAAGAGCTTTCACAGATAAAACTATCAGCTTCCAGAGCTCAACGAGAGTGTACGGGATTGCATTCTCACAACTGAGAACATTAAACAATGACAAAAAATCATCAAGCAAGTGCACCATGAGTAAGGAATCAGGGAAAGCATCAATTTTGACAGCATAATAAGGTACTCAATTAGCTTTATGAACTTCTCGTTATTCTTCTTAGGATGGTTACTTCATGTGCCTTGGTTTCAATGATTTTGCCATCTACATTAATGACTAAGAGTCATGAATTGGTTGCCACCTCCCCCTAATGACTAAGAGTCATAAATTGTGTAGTGACTTACTGCCACGTGGGGGTGGGGTTTTAATCTTATCCCATACTTATTAGTTAATTAGGTAATATTCCGCTACCTGATAATTAACCAATTACTCGCATAATTTAGAGTTGTCTCAAATTACTTAAAATCCTACTTAATTTCAATGCACTTTATACACCGTACTATTACGGTCATGTGGTACCCTATAAAATAAATTCACGCACTATTATTTCATTAAAACATCCATGTAAAAATACATATATTTCCTCAACTTCTAATTTTCCTAATCTCGTATGAAGAATACAAATTTTCGTATGCTAAATCTTAAAATGGTAAAAAGACAACCTTCTTTTCTTGTGAGAAAATAATTCCTATCTTTAAAATAAAGAAAATCTCATGAACTTCCTCATATTATGTGTGTAATTTAAAATATATTCGAAAGTAGTAATATTAATAACTATATAAAATCATATTTTTTCAAACTTTTTACAAAAATGTTCCACTCAATATAAATACCATATCAAAATGTATCTGACGGTATCAAAGTTGTTAAACTTACGGGGTCTTATGGTCACAAATCATCTGTAGAAAAGTAGGGGGTGTAACACACTTTTTCTAAAAAGTTAACCCGTGCCCGGTCAACACCCGGGTCCAGATCGACTCTCAAAACTCAATTTCTTATTTTTAAAAAACTTGACAAAGTTTCACAAATTTTCACTTTGATTCACATGATTTTTATGTTACAATCTAATATATATTGATGGAATATGATTAGAAATATATTAGAATCACTTACCAAAGTTTGTAGGTGAAAATGCCTTTTCGAAATCGCCCCTTACCGAGCCTAAGATTCGAAAATGAGAGAATGAGAGATGAAATCCTAACTTTCAACCCTTATGTTCAGCTGCAGTTATTGCAATTGTGAACCCTCACCATTCTGAAGAAAATCTCACTATTGCGGCACTGACAGGCCTGGGAAACTCTTCGCAAATGTGAAGATGGGTTCGCAATTGCGAACCCTGCTGCCGTCGCAAAAGCGACGAAGACCATAAAAAATGCGAACCTAGCCCAGCCCAAGACCTCTTCATAAATGTGACCCAGGAATCGCAATTACGATACCTACGGGTTCCCTGCTAAGGTCGCAAATGAGACCATGGTGTTTGCAATCGCAATACCAAAGGCACCAAACACCAGATTTTGGAAAATATCAGTCCAAAACATTCCGGAACATGTCTGAAACTCATCCAAGCCCTCGGGGATCCAAACCAAACATCCACACAAGTATAAAAATATCATACGAACTCGCTCGCGCGATCAAAACACAAAAATAACATCTAAAACTAGAATCGAATATTATAACGCATGAATTTCAAAGTCCGAATCCTATCAAAGCAAGTGCAAACGACACCAAATTTTGTAGACAAGTTCTAAATACCATAACAGACCTATCATTAGTCCCAAAATCAAATTCCGAGCTCGATAGTTAAAAGTCAATCTACAATCAAACTTTTCAACTTCAAATTGCCAAATTTCGACAAAACAACATAAATCAACCTAAGGACTTCCAAAATCAATTCCGGGCATACCCCCAAGTCCAAAATCACGATACAAAGCTATCGGAGCCATCAAAATAACGTTTCGAGGTTGTTTTCACAAAAGTCAAAGTTTGGTCAACATTTTCTAATTTAAACCTCTAAGTCAGGAATCAAGAGGTCCGAATTAACTCGAAAGGTTCCCGAACAAAACTAACCAACCCCGCGAGTCATTAAATCATAAATACACATGTGTGAAGAATAAAAAGGGTTATCGGGGTGCAATTATACAAAATGACCAGTCATGTCATTAGATTCCCTCTCTTAAAACAAACATTCGTCATCGAACGTGCATAAGGCCACACTTGAAGTGGTGAATAGATGAGGATAACGACTCCGCATGTGGTGCTCAGTCTCCCAGGTCGCCTCCTCGACCAGATGACCCATTCATTGAAACTTCACCGAAGAAATGTTCTTTGATATCAACTTTCGGATATATATGTCCAAGATAGTCACAAGCTCCTCAATATAAGTCAAAACCTCGTCCAATTGCACTATGCTGAATCTAAAACATGAGAAAGATCACCATAATACTTCCGGAGCATAGAAACATGGAACACCGGATGAACCGCAAATAAACTAGGTGGCAATGCAAGCTTGTAGGCCACCTCACGAATCCTCTGAAGGATCTCAAAACGTCCGATATACCTAGAGATCAACTTGACCTTATTCCCGAATGTCATAACAACCTTCATGGGCGAAACTCGGAGCAAGAATCGCTCTCCAACCATGAATGCAACATCACAAACCTTCTGATCTGCATACTTTTCTATCTAGATTGAGCT
The DNA here is from genome assembly GCA_005239525.1 of Nicotiana knightiana. Lineage (NCBI taxonomy): Eukaryota > Viridiplantae > Streptophyta > Magnoliopsida > Solanales > Solanaceae > Nicotiana > Nicotiana knightiana. The sequence goes on from ML420087.1 coordinate 45,524, forward strand.
GTACGAAGCCAATCTTTGATCAACTTGACCTTCAAGACATTTCAAACCAAATTTGTGCCTAATAACTTAGCCTCTCCCGATTCAAATCAACCAACTGGGGAACGACACCATCTCCTATATAGTGCCTAATAAGGATACATATAAATACTTTGTTGGTAGTGTTGTTGTAGGCAAACTCCGCAAGTGGCAAGAACTGATCCTAAGAACCCCCGAAATTCATAGCACATGCGTGAAACATATCCTTCAATACCTGAATGGTGAGCTCGGACTGTTCGTCTGTTTGGGGGTGTAATGTTGTACTCAACTCAACCCGTGTTCCTAGCTCATGCTGTATAGATCTCTAGAAATGCGATACAAACGGCGTACCCCTATCAGAGATGATGGATACTGGTACGCCATGAAGTCGGACAATCTCGCAGGTATAAACTTGAGCCAGCTGCTCTGAAGAATAGGTAGTCACTACCGAAATGAAATGAGCCGACTTGGTCAACTTGTACACAATCATCCATACCGCGTCAAATTTCTTCTGAGTTCGTGGGTGCCTAACAACGACGTCCACAATTACATGCTCCCATTTTCACTCGAGAATATAAATCTCAAGTCGCTGAAGAAAACCACCCCATCGTTGATGCTTATACTTCACCTACTGACAATTTAGGAACCGAGCTACATACTCCACTATGTCCTTTATTATCCTCCACCAATAGTGCTTCCTCAAATCCTGATACATCTTGGCGGCATGTAGATGAATGGAGAGAAATGGGGGCCTTCTGAAGAATCAACTCACGCAAACCATTTGCAATGGGCACACATAATCGCCCCTGCATCCACAACACACTGTCATCCCTAATTGAAACCTCCTTGGCATCGTCGTACTGAACCCTGTCCTTAAGGAAAAACACATGGGGGTCGTCATAATGACGCTCTTTGATACGATCATATAGAGAAGATCGAGAAACCACGAAAGCAAGCACTCGACTGGGCTCCGAAACATCCAACCTAAAAAACTGGTTGGCTAAGTCCTGAACATCTATAGCTAGTAGACTCTCTGCTGCCAATAGGTATGCTAAACTGCTCAAACTCTCTGCCTTTCGGCTCAAGGCGTCGGCCACCATATTGGCCTTCTCGGAATGATATAAAATGGTGATATCATAGTATTTAAGCAACTCTAACCATATTTGCTGCCGTAAGTTAATATCTTTCTGTTTGAACAGATGTTGCAGACTTCGATGGTCGATAAAGTCCTCACAAGGGACACCGTACAAATAATGCTGCTAGATCTTCAATGAGTGAACAATGGATGCCAACTCTATGTTGTGGACCGGATAATTCTTCTCATGGGTCTTCAGATGTCGAGAAGCGCATGCAATCACCCTACCATTTTGCATCAACATCACGCCAAGGCCAACACGTGATGCATCCAATACATAGTATAAAACCCCGAGCCCGTAGGCAATACCAAAACTAGTGTTGTAGTCAAAACAATCTTAAGCTTTTAAGTTTCACCTCATACTCCTCAGATGGTATGAAAGGAGCACCCTTCTGGTTCAATCTGGTCATATACAACAATTGAGAAACCCTCTATAAAATGATGATAATACCCGGCCAAACCAAGGAATCGGATCTCAGTGGCTGTAGACAACCTGAGCCAACTCTACACTGCTTCAATCTTCTTCGGATCTACCTTGATCCCCTCACTTGACACCACATGACCCAAAATGCCACCAAATCAAGACAGAATTCACACTTTGAGAATTTTGCATACAACTTCTTCTCTCTCAAGGTATGGAACACGATCCTCAAGTGCTGCTCATGATATTCCCAGCTGCAGGAGTACACCAAGATATCATTAATAAACATAATGAAGAATGAATCAAGATAAGGTTGGAATACACTATTCATCAGGTGCATAAATGCATCGCAAGGAACTCTTAGTGACCATACCTAGTCTTAAAGGCAGTCTTCAGAATAACCAGATCTCGAATCTTCAGCTGATGATAACCTGACCACAATCAATATTTGAGAACACTCTGGCTCCCTATAGCTGATCAAATAAGTCATCAATGCATGGCAATGGATACTTTTTCTTCACTGTAACCTTGTTCAACTGTCGATAATCAATACACATGCGCATAGAGACATCCTTGTTATTCATAAACAAGACCTAAGCACCCCAATGCAACACACTAGGCCAAATGAAGCCCTTATCAATCAACTCTTTCATGTGCTCCTTTAAGTCCTTCAGCTTCGCTGGGGCCATACGATATGGTGGAATAGAAATGGGCTGAGTGCTCAGCAACAAGTCAATATCAAAATTGATATCCCTATCAGGCGGCACGCCTGAAAGATCCGCTGGAAATACATCTGGGAAGTCTCTCACTACCAGAACTGACTTAACAGTAGGAGTATCAGCACTGACATCTCTCACAAAGGCCCTTCCACTCTAACTGTGGCACACCTGGCATAGCCAGCGTCACAGTCTTGGCGTGACAATCTAAAATAACATGATACGGCGACAACCAGTCCATGCCAAGATAACATCAAAGTCTACCATACTAAGAAATGATAGATCAACTCTGGTCTCAAAACCTCCAATAACAACTAAACACGACCGATACTCATGGTCCACAATTATAGAATCTACCACAGCTGTGGACACATAGATATGAGACCTCGGAGAATCATGAAATATATCCAAATATGAAGCAAAATAAGATGACAGTCCCGAATCAAATAAGACTGATGCATCTCTATGGAAACTCGGAACCATACCTGTAATGACTGCGTCTGAAGCAACTGCCTCCATCCTACCCCAAAAAACATATAATCTAGCTTGGCCTCCCCATCTAGGGAGACCTCTACCGCCCGTCCCCCATCCCTAGCTGGCTGTGCGGGTGGAACGACAACTGGGGAAGCAATCATGGCCTGAGAAGTCTGCAGACCTGACTATATCTGAGGAGCCTGGATGGTCTGTAGAGGTGCAACCCTCTAGAGTCTGGGGTAGTCCCTAACCATGTGACGGGTATCACCACACTCAAATAAAGCTCTCAATGAGTATGGCTGCTAGGACTGGCTCGGGCCTGGTCGGCTGGACTGACACTGAAGGCACCCCATGCAGGAGGTGAACTAGAAAGTGGCTGAGTAAAATGTGCAACCTGAGACCTCTGAACAACCGGAGCACCACTGGGAGCTGGAAGTGCCGAGTGAACTGGACGACTCACATATCCTCTAACATGACAAACTATAGTTACAACATGACCACCATTAAATCCTCCTGTATCTCGAGGCCTCTTGGCCTCTCTGTCATCTCTCTCACGGGCGTGCATACCCTCCAACCTCCATGCAATATCTACCATCTTCTGATATAGGGTATCTATATCTAACTCTCGATCCATGCTGAATGTAATACCATAGTTGAGCCCCTCGATAAATCGACGGGCTCACTCTCTGACTGTAGAAACCAAGACAGGTGCATGCTTGGAAAAATAACTAAATCGGACAACATACTCCGACACTCTCACAGTACCCTGGCGTAGCTACTCAAACTCCATGTGACAATCATCTTTAAGGGTCTGGCGAACAAACTCTCTCAAGAACAACTCTGAAAATCGAGTCCACATAAGTGAAACGTCATTGGCTGGGCTACCCTCCTCTTACACCTACCACCACTGATACGTTGCTCCTGACAAATAGAATGTAGTAAAAGCAACCCCTTTCGTCTTCACAATATATATCCAGGGTGCGGAGAATACAGTGGCACTCCTCTAGAAAACCATATGCATCCTTTGAAGCCAAACCACTGAACATAGGAGGGTGATACTTCTTGAAACTCTTAAGTCTAAGCCTCTCCTCTTCAGATGCCACTGAACTAAACGCAGGATGAACCAGAACAACAGGATGTACTGGCCGTTAGGACCTAATCAACCTGGACCCGCTGTTCTGGGGTACGAGTCGAGAGAGTCTAAGCTCCTCCCCCATCCTGAGATGTGGCTGGTGCAAGTGGAATTAACCCAACCTAAACTAAGGTGCCGAACATACCTACTGACTGTGTGAGGGTCTCCTAAAGTGCAGGGGTGGAAACAGGTGCCTCGGTTGCCTATCCCCGAACAAGAGCTACTGGTGGCTCCTTTGTCGTAGCTCGAGCAGGTGCTCTAGCTGCACCACGTGCCCGTTTTCGGCCTCTGCCCCGGCCCCGGCCTCTCATGGCTTTATCAAGGGGCGTGAGTATCTAATCATCGTATCTAGTAGTACGTTTCCTCACCATATGTGAGAGAATATAAAGTCAAATATTTAGTTTTCGAAGTCAACCAATTCACACAATAAGGAATAAAAGAAGTGAAGTTTCATAAAAGTTCCATAACCTCTCGAAGATAAGTACAAATGTCTTCGTACCAATCCACAAGACTCTAGTAAGCCTGCTTATGACTCGTAACACCTATTAACCTAGAGCTCTTATACCAACTTGTCATGGTCCCAATTTCCCTCCGTAGGATGTCGTGATGGCACCTAGTCTTTACGACTAGGTAAGCCTAACAGTTAATAACAACTTGACAGAAATGATTAATAGAATACTAAAGCAAGGCTGAATAATTGATATAAACTTCTATAATAGAATCTCAACAAAATACTTTCCCAAAATCGGTGGAATTGAGTCATGAGATCAACAGAGTAAAACTAGAATATCTGCTATATCACTGTCTGAAAGAAATTACAACAGGAAGTAAGGATGAGTAAGGTGACTCCGAGGCCTGCGGATATGGAGCAGGTATACCTTGAAGTCTCCCAAAAAAAGCAACTCAATCAACCCTAGCATCCGACACAAGAGATGTACTCAGATCTGCACAAAAAGATGTGCAGAAGCATTTATGAGTACACCACAACGATACCCTGTAAGTATAAATCCTAACCTCAATAGAGTAGTGACGAGACCAGGTCAAGACACCTACTAGGTTATAAATAAACAATATAAAACGTAATAATGATAAATAATGGAAAGTGGAGAAATAACTGACGCAAAACAGTTAACAATATCAACAAATATCGAAATTGTAAGCACGAAAATAACATAAAGAACTAAGTTAAAGAAAACCACAAATTATCATATACGGACCATAACTGACAAAAACAGTGAGAATAAAACAACAAGAATCACAACGATATACCGCCTTGTGTACCAATAAGAATCAACAATGAGGTACTACCTCGTGAACACATATCAAGAATCACAACCGAGGTACCACCTCTTATTCACAATTCAAATATCAATCACAATCTCTCCTTATACCGCCAGGTGAGCCTTGCATTTGAAATAGGTTTTAAACAAAGTTTTCCTAAATAGATACACGCACTTTAGCCCACCTTATAATGCCGCGTGTTTTCATGTAGTTCCCCTACAAGAAACATGCATATAATTGCCACCTTATACCTCCACATGCACATTAACCCCAAGCCTTATACCGCTACATACACGTCAATATCACATTACAATAACAGCTTGTACCAGTAGTGCCCATATATAACAACTTGCCAACAACTAATATCAATGTTGTAATGACCCAACTGGTCATTTTTATTTCTAGATCCCCGTTCCCCTATTTAAGACTCCCTATATGTGCCTTTATTGTTTTATGACTTGCAAGGATGGTCGGTTTGGGTTTGGGAGAGTTCGGGTTAAAATCAGAACACTTGGTTCCTTAATAGTGGCCTAAGATGGGTAAGTTTGACTTGAGTCAACATTTGGAGTAAAAAACCTCAGAACCGGGATTTGATGGTTCCAATATATTTGTATGATGATTTTGGAATTGGGAATGTGTTCAGATTGAATTTTTGGTGATCCGTGAGCGTTTTGGCGCTTAATGTTGAAAGTTGGCGCATTGAAAGCTTCAAGTTCTTTAAATATGGTTTTAAGTGTAATTTGGTGTTATAGAGGTCCATTGGGGATTCCAAGCTTGTGAATAGGTCCGTATGGGGATCAATGACTTGTACGCAAAATTTGGCATCATCCCGTGTTGTCAAAGTAAGATTTAACACGTTTGGAGCTAGTTGAAACGTTTGAAGTTCATAAGTTGATTCAATTTGGTTTTGGGGTGCGATTCTAATTTATGATGTTATTTTACATGTTTCAAGGGTTCGAGAAGGTCCGTATTATGTTTATGGACTTTTTGGCATAGTTGGACGGGATCCCGGGTGGCTCGGGTGAGTTTCGGACCACCCGGAGTTAAGTCCAAATTTCTGATTTCTAAAGTTCTGGCTTCCTTCTTCGCGAACGCGAAAAAAGCCTTGCATTCGCGATTTAGGAATTGGGCTGGGGAGATTTTGTTATACGTGTTCGCAAAAAGGATCTTGCGATCGCGATTCTCTAGCCCACTATCCATCGTGGTCGCGTGAGAAGACTCACGTTCACGAAGATGGCTTAGCCTGGGGGCTGGGTAGGTGAAATGCCCTCGCATTCGTGAAGGGCTGGTTGCGTTCGCGTAAGTTGGTAGGGCAGGTGTTTCGCGTTCACGGAGGTTTTCTCACTATCGCGTAAGAGGTTATCAGGGACTTGGGCGGTTTTGTATTCCCAATCGTGAGAGCTTGTTCGCAATCGAGAATAAGGTAGGCATGGCAGAGTTTTAACTTTAAAAGGGTCTTAGGCCATTTCTTTCATTTTCACACATCTCTTGGCCGATCATGGATATTTTTAGAGAGGAACTTTCACCTAGCATCTTGAGGTAAGTGTACTCTACACAATGTGGGTTTAATACATAGATTATGGGTAGATTTTAATATTGTAGAAATTATAGTATTTTGTTGAAAAACCTAGGTTTTGATAACAATGGGATTAGACCACGAAAATGATTATGGAATTTAGTGGAAATTATATATTTGTGTTAGTGAGGTTATGGGTTTCCTTTATTTATAAAAAATTTTGTAATTTGGGCACGTGGGCCGGGGGTGAAATTTAGGAATCTTCCAAATTGGTTTGGATAATTAATCTAATAGTTAAAATATAAACTTTTGAGCATATATTTATTAGTTTGTACAATATTTGGCTAGTTTCGGATTGTGTGACACCGATTTGAGGCTTTTAGTGTGAATTGTGAACCGGGAAGTAGACTTGGAAATGAGGTAAGTCTCTTGCCTAAGCTTGTAAGAGGGAATTATCCCCTTAGGTGTTATAAATGGTTGTTTGCTAATAATTATGGGTGCTACATGCGCACGATGCGATGAGAGTCCGCACGTAGCTAAAATCATGCTTATGTCCCGGTAGTTTTAGGACTCTACCATGTACTACTTGTACTACTTGCACCCAACTTGTTAGTTTAATCACTTAGATTATAATTGAAATTGGATAAATAATTTGCAAAGACTGAGCTTCATTACTTTGAGTTTTTGCTGGTTACTTGATTGTTAATGGAAATTATGCCTTCTTTGAGTGTTATTCTTATATAGTATCCATTAATCAGAGTTCTTAGAGTATTCTCTCTTTCTGTGGATCGGGCCGAATGCCTTGGCAGTATAATAGATGCATCTATGGTTCGCGCCAGTCGATCTTTGGTAGTTTACGCACGATTCTGGATCTGGTCATACGACCTTGACATAAATCGTGCGTGATATTGCTCGAAGTTCGATTATACTTGATATTTCTTCCATGACTTGAGAATTTATAATTGCTTGATGACTCTTATTTGTTGAAATTAGTATGTGATAGTTGGGAGATTCTTAATTGATATTTAGTTAAAGAACTACTGATTTATTATTCCTTATTCGTTGTTACTGATGTATTCCATGCCAATTTATAATTTTTGCACTTTATTTACCGATCCTTAGTAAGTCTCGATGTCGACCCCTCGTCACTACTTTTTCGAGGAAAGACTAGATACTTACTGGGTACATGTTGTTTATGAACTCACCATACACTTCTGCACTAACCGTGCATGATCTGAAGTAGGTGCATCTGGCAGTCATTCAAGCGCGCACCTCCGTTACCTCGGGGCATAGTGGTGAGCTTCTCTCAGTTCCCGTTCTGCAGTTCCCATAGTCTCTTATTTGTATTTATTTTCTATCTATCATATTCCAGACAATAGCATATGAGGTTTTGTATATTCTACTAGTTGTTACACAATTGCGACACCGGATTTTGGGAATATTCTAGTAGATATTTCATGGTATTTGGATTATCAAATTCACTACTTCACTCTTCCGTTTATTTCATGCTTTGCATCATTAAAGTCACTTATTAATCGTTCCCTTATTAAATAAAATCAATGATTTTAAAATATTAAAAAGAACAATTTCATGAATAGTTCACCATTGGCTTGGCTAGAGACGATGTTGGGTGCCATCACGCCCTATAGTGGGAATTGTATCGTGATAGCTTGGTATCAGAGCTCTAGGTTCACATAGGTCTCACAAGTCATGAGGGGGCCTAATAGAGTCTTGCAGATCGGTGCGAAGACACCCATACTTATTTTTGAGAGGCTATAAGGTGTTAGGAAACTTCTCTTTCTTCATCTCCTATCGTGCAGTTGAGGTTGTGCTAAGTATATTTCTCTATTCTCTCACAAATGGTGAGAACGAGCGTGATAGATGTACCTGGTGGTGGAGTAGCTGCTTCCCCTGTTGCTAGAGGCCGAGGGAGGTGTCACGACCCCAAATCCCAATCGGCCGTGATGGCGCCTATCGTGGAACTAGGCTAGCAAATATATCACATGTTCACAATTTCTTTTAAAAACATCCCATTTCTGAAATCTGAGCATTTCACAAATATACAGAACTACTGAATAAAGAAGGTCATCATAATACAATACTGCCAACCCCAAAACCCCGGAGCCAACGTGTCATGAGCATCTAGTGAAATAATCCAAAATAAACTATTATAATACAAACAAAAACTCCGAATCAAAGCTAAATACAGCAGGAAGGGAAAATAGAGATGCTGCGGACGCTGGACAACAACCTCTATATCCCGCAATCTAGCTCCGCTGCGGAAATAAGGCTAATGCTCGAGGTCTACTCCTGAATCTGCACATAGAGGTGCAGGGAGTAATGTGAGTACACCAACTCAGTAGTAATGAAAATAAACCAGGTCTGAGCAGCAAGAACATATAAAATCAATGTCATCAAATCACAGGAGGCATAGCCTTACTTTCAAATAGTATAACATAGATGTATGAAATCGTCATTCCTTAAAATCAACTTCCGAAAAACCCTTTAAAAATATATATTTTACAACAACTTCAACCGAAAGGTCTAGTACAAAAATGAAATGAATCATATAGAGGCCCCTCAGGCAAAACATATTTCATAAGCTCAGAGTGAAAGTAGTAGAATCATCAGTAGCCCCTTGGGAAAAAATATGTATCATAATCAGCCCCTCGAGCATGTCTCACAGTCACTCATAATCAGTCACTCAGCACCTCACAGTAGCTCATACCTCCCAATCACTCGTCACTCAGCACTCGCACTCAGTAGGTACCTACGCTCACTGGGGGTATGTACAGACTCCGACTTTGGAGGGGCTCCTTCAGCCCAAGCGCAAAATAAACAGCCAAATCATGGCATCAATCACTCTCAGGCTCTCAGCCTGTCTCATATCATAAATATCCTCACAACATTGGCCCTCGACCGCACTTAGTCAGACACTCTCGACATGCCACTCGGGCCGTAAATAATACGGGGTTCTCGACCGAATTAGTATTTCATTTCAAGAAATCGCAATATCATCAAATATGAGTGTCAAAATTTCACAAGAAAGACTGAGTGAAAAATCGTAGTTTCAAAGTAGTGAGAATATCAGTAAAATAGCCCCCAAGGGGTTAAAACAGGTCGGCACTAGGCCCCAAACATGGCTCAATACCCAAATATTACACAATTCTTTTAGAACATAATTAACATAAGGTTTTGAGTAAATATGCAACTCATTAGTCACCGCGGAGAAGACCTAGTCCAATCCAAGAGTCAGTACGCGCCACATACTCGTCATTCGACATGTGCGCCATTCTAGAAACGTTAAGAATTATGAAGTCCGGGGTTTCATACCCTCAGGACAAGATTTATAGCCATTACTTACCTCTACTGGGTCGCGACACTAGTCCGCTATGCCTTTGCCCCTCAAATTGGCTCCCTATTGCTCCGAATCTAGCCCAAAACCACTTAACATTATCAATATATACTCAAGGAACACAACCCAATCGAAAATTATCAATTTAATCAAAAATTTCAAAATTCGGCCAAACCTGAGCCCCGGGCCCTCGTCTTGGAATCCGATATTTTTTACATCACTAGAAACTTCGTCCTCCCACGATTCTACTCATACCAAAATCATTAAAATCGGATCACAATAGCCTACCCAAAACCTCAAAAGAAATTCCAATTCTTTCCTCCCATTTTCCCAACTTTTTCCTACTCAAATCCTTAAATTTTCAAGCCTAATCCTAACAAAATAGCATAGGAACGGGATTAACAACCAAAGAACTTACCTTTGCTGAAGAACCTTGAATTTCCCTTTCAAAATCACTTTCAATGGACTCCTCCGCATGCAAATTGATGAAAAACAAGAAATTTCGCGGAGGGGTCGTTTTTATACTGTTATGCCCAGTCATTTCCGCACCTGCGGACATTTGGACGCACCTGCGAAACTCACTTAACGGGCCAATTCCCGCACCTGCGAAACTCACTTAACGGGCCAATTCCCGCACCTGCGACCATGTTTCCGCACCTGTGACATCGCAGGTGCGATGCACCTTCCACACCAGCGACATCGCAGGTGCGACAAACTCCTCGCACCTGCGGACCTCTCCTAACTCAGCCAAATCTCGCACCTGCGGAGCCCAGTCCGCTCCTATGGAACCGCACCTGCGGCTCCCCTTTCGCAGGTGCGAAAACACCAACAACCAACAAATTACCAAAAATCACTCCAAACTTCTCGTCAACCATCCGAAATCAATCCCGAGCCCTTCAGAGCCCCAACCAAACATACCAACACACCCCATAGCATTATTCCAACTTAGTCGAGCCTTCGAAACACCAAAAACAACACGAAAACACCAAATTTACATCAAATTCAACCCTAAGAACTTTGAAACTTCTAAATTTTCACAACTACGCCGAAACCAATCAAAACACCTTTGGTTGACCTGAAATTTTGCAGACATATCCAAAATGACATTACGAACCTGCTCAAACTTCCAGAATTCCATTTCGACCCCGATAGCCTATTTTCCACTGCCGACCGGAAATCGCCAAAAACTAACTTTCGCCAATTCAAGCCTAATTCTACACCAGACATCACAAAAATATTCTGAACACATTCCCAAGTCCCAAATCACCTAACGAAGCTATTCGAGCCATAAAATCCGCATTCCGAGGTTGTTTACCAATAATTCAACTCTCAGTTGACTTTCTCAACTATTAGGCTACTTTAAAAAGGCTAAATGCCTAAACTCTCACCATAACCACTCCGGACCCAAACCAACTGATCCAACACATCAAAAACAAGATAGCGATATATAACAAATGCAAAAATATGGGAAATGGGGTAAATCTCACGGAACGACCGGTCGGGTCGTGACATCCTCCCTCTCTTAAACAAACGTTCGTCCTCGAATGGGTCTAGAAACATACCTGGAGTCTCAAATAAGTGAGGATATCTGTCCCGCATCTCCCGCTCAGTCTCCTAGGTGGCATCCTCCACTGGCTGCCCTCTCCACTGAACCTTCACTGAAACTATATCCTTAGACCTCAGCTTCCTGACCTGTCGACCCAAAATAGCCACTGGCTCTACCTCATATGACATATCGCCCTCGAGCTAAACCGTGCTGAAGTCCAAAACATGGAAAGGGTCACCAACATACTTCCGGAGCATCGAAACATGGCATACTGGATGAATACTTGATAAACTGGGAGGCATAACAAGCCTATAAGCCACCTCCCCAACCCTCTGAAGTACCTCAAATGGCCCAATGAACCTGGGACTCAGATTCCCTCTCTTCCCGAATCTCATAACACCCTTCATGGGTGACACCTTTAGCAACACCTTATCCCCAACCATGAAAGACACATCTCGGACCTTCCGGTCCGCATAACTCTTCTGCCTAGACTGCGCCGTGTGAAGCCGCTCCTGAATCAACTTTTCCTTACTCAAAGCATCCTGAACCAAGTCTGTGCCCAATAGCCTAGCCTCGCCCGGCTCAAACCAACCAAC